>JABSTQ010009134.1:0-240000 GCA_013358835.2 Ixodes persulcatus | reverse complement strand
CACTTAATATTTGTAAATATCGAAAGTGCAAGGAAGGTGCCGTTATATTAAGCGTTAAACAACAGAGGGAGCACGCTGAATTAGCTTATTTCTTACGTTCAATATTTTCGCAATAGTCTTAGTATTTCTAGGTTAAGGAACAAAATAAATGTCTCTCATATAATACCGTCCGTTGAAATAAAGCCTTACTTGTGACGAATAAAATAGAAAAAAACAAACCAAGGCTCGGTAATCATTTTTTGAATATTTCTTAAAACCCTGAAACCAACTGTGTAAATTAGACACTCTTTATTGCGATATAAGACTCGCGAGTGGATCCGCTGTCTCTTAAATAACAGTAGTTTCTTGGTTAAAAAAAAAAAAAAAAGTTCGTACCTGTTCAGAATTTTGTCATTTATCTTCGTGTGCTGTAAGTTTGTTTCTCTCCTGTGCTTGCGGAAAAAGAACACTGCGGACGTAGGAATGACGAGAAGTAAGTAAACCATATAAATTGTTATAAATCGCGGTACAATAATAAAATGTTTTAAAACAACATAATATCATATAACACGGGCCTACTCATAAAATATAGTTAGGTGTAGCTCGGGACACCGATTTGTCTCCTAAAGAATCATATATCTTCACACCTAATAGTAAAATTAACAGCTAACAACTGTTTAAAAAAGTCACCCTAATTAATTGTCAGTCTTCTGTCGCGCCGTTTTCGCAGAAATATAAAATAGTAGAAATGTCAAGGTTTTGCATAAATACTTATCAAAAATATTTCAGCTTCATGTCTTTAAAAAAACGATTTTAACATGCCTATACAAAACTTTGCCTGAGCTAGTTGATAAGATTATTTAATAACCTCCCGATTATACAGCTGCACTGTATTTTTACTTAATTGTTGTACAAAATATAGGGGTTTATATTCAAAAATGTATATAGAAAGTTGGGTTGGGCGAACAAACTGGACGTTTTTGCACCTGTTTTCCAGCTTCACAAGAGCACAATAAACCGAACTAAGAAGTGAATATAAAGTAAATTATCTAATAACATCAGTAATAACGACTATAACATGGCTCTAGAGTCAGTAATAACCTAATTTCTGGTTTAAATGGTGCTTTCCCATGAGGTTTCTGGCTTCTTCTCTTCCTGTTATAAAGCTTGCCTAACAAAAGAGCGATGACAAATAGCCCTCCAAAGCAAATTCGTGCGGTTCTTATAGTATGATTAAGGTTGTTTTGCATAAGAACGATTATTGATCCTAATACAAAAGGGACTATCATTTTGGCTCAGCAAAAATTGGTGCCGGAATATATTTTATTTTAAGGCTTAGTTGCAGCTTTAATGTTGATCACTATCAGTGGCGTAGCCAGGAGTTCTTTTAAGGGTGTGTGTGTGTGTGTGTGTGGGGGGGGGGGGGGGGTGAGTTGACTGGGATATTCATAACTTGGGATGCAGAGGGGTCGGGGGGTCAAAATGCATTCTTATATCATTCGGGATCACGATGTAAGGCGAGAAAAACAACGTACACAGGGAAGACACTCACACAGGCCCTTAGCCCAACCACAATTTATTCTACCAACTAGCCCAACTACAAGTACGTCTACAGTATCGTTTTGGTTCAGGCTAGATTTTGGGGGAAGGGTGGGAGGGGTGCAGCCACATATGTCACTTCCCGGGTTACGCCACTGATCGTGGTGTTTAACCATGGTTTACTCACTTTCTTTTTTATAATAAAACAAATTCAGAACCACACTTAAAACAATATTGCGACAAAATTATGATGCATCAGAATGTATGCTAATATCTATAAATTCCGTGGTGCTGAGGTTATCATGGCCACTTCGAATAAATGCTACATAATATGCTTTTAAAATTGACGATCCTATCATTCGTGCTTGTGAGTTGAGGTATGTACATGATTTATTTTATCTCTTCTAGACACAAATTTGAGGAAGATCATTGCGGCTTGAATTAAGAAATGAACGAAGGAACTTGATACACCTGTTCGGGCGGCGGAATATCTTCACCGTTTTCTAGATTACCCGTTGTTTCAAAGTTTTATTTCTCATAATTGGTGTTTTGTTTCAAGAACGCAGACGCTGCTGAAAAAGGATGAAGATGAATTTGGTGACATAGAAGAAAGAGGGCCGGATATCATTCCATCGACACCTCTTAGCAAAACAAATTTTACAGGTAAACCCGCCATATGATTTGTTTTTTTTTTTTTGCTCCGATAATTTTTACGGCCCAAATATACAAGAGCTTTTGGGCTGATCGCATGAAATCGTCGAACGGAAACGCGCCATTATTTTTCCTAATTATAAATCAGGCGATCCTAGCATTGTAAAAAACTACCGTCCCATTTAATTTCTGTTGAGTATTTTTCAAGGTTTGTGAGATGGTAATGCACAAACGTCTGTACAGTTACGTTAGCTAAAATATAAACCCCGTGCAACACATAGTTTTGAAGGGCAATCGGTTGAATCTACTATTTACCTTTTGTTTTAGATTATACTGTTAAATTTGTTTGTGACCATGCACAAGTCGATGCTACATATTTTGATATGACGAAGGCATTTTATAAGGTTTATCACAATACTCTTCTGGCCAAACTAGATAGTTAGGGTTTGTGTCTGGCGTATACATCCATTGGTTTAAACTTTATCTCTTATGACGTAAAAATTATGCTTGTGTGGTCAGGGCTTATGTCTGATCATTTTTTTTTCGTTTTCCCGTGTGCCCCAAGAAAGCAACCTTGGTCCACTTTTATTCTTGGTATTTGTGAGCGACATCTCTCATAGCGTGAAAAACTCGGCAGTATTATTATTTGCCAACGACATCAAACTGTTTCGTTGTATTGGTTCGTACTCGAAACGCAAACTTCTTTAGGATGACGGGTTGGAAATTTCAAGGTGGTGTTCGATTAACTTATATTATGCTCAATAAGCAATGACAAAAAAAAATAATCTCTCTGACTAGAAAGCGGGATTCACTTGTGTTCTTTTACACAGTAGACAGCAGTGTCGTCGCCCGAGTGTCCGTCATTCGTGATCTCGGAGTTTTTGTTGATTCATCTTTAAAGTTTAATAGTCGCATTTCAATAAATGTAATGCATCTCTTATAAAACTTGAGTCGATGTCTCGTTTAAAGAGGCAATTTTCTTCGCCTCTTTGTCTTGTGGGTTTATTTTGCTCTTTGGTGTGCACAAAGCTGGAGTTTGCATCTATTGCTTGGAATTATACTAACCACACTGCTTCATGCTCTATTCAGCGTGTTCAAAGACACGTCATAGGCATAATCTATGACAGGCATTTCGGCAGCAAGGGCTACAACAGCTATAATGTACTGCTTCAGAAACTAGGGTTGCGTACTTTGATTAATAGAAGGCATTTAAATGAGTATATGTTTTTCAATATTGTAGTGAGCGGAAGAATGTATCCATCACTTTTGTTGTGTACTGTTTGTTTTCATGTTCCCTTGCAGTCTAGTCGGTTTCAGAGCCCCTTTTACCACCTGACTTTATATGATGCATCAACCTTAACAAGAATTCAACTAGAATTCAACAAGCCTAATCATTCTGCTATAGACGCTTTTAGTGACATGACAACTTTTCAACATAGACTCGAGTCGACATTCTTGCGTATAATTTTGCAAATTAAATTAAATATAACTTCAGAAAAAAAGTTATGACTGAACATACGCTGCTAAAACTCTTAAATCCTGTCTTAACACTTCATCGCTGATCATTAGTTAAGTGTAGTGAATATATAGCTTGAGTGCCTTTTGATTGTTCGATTGAGACTATTTGTTGTCGAAGATAAATTACGCGATTACGTATTTTCATTATTTTAAATTCTTAATGGGAAATCACTAAATTGCCGGGGAAATCAATCTGAAGCAATAGAGAGTCTTCAGAAGTCATACGAATTGCAGATCCTCTGTTTTAAAATAGTCTTATGGAATACGAAAGACTACAAATCGTTTATGAAATTTTTTTGTATGTATTGCTCAAAATAAAAGTACTCACGATGCGCCGCTCTGGCTTTTAGTTTAGTTAGAGGAACGCGTGCTTGTAAATACATTCTTGTTCCTATTTTGTCGCAATCATTTTTTATTTATAAAATGAAACTTGCAGCAAAAAATATATCAAAATAAATATCAGTAGATCTATGTAGGCGTCAATCTTAATATCTGTCTGTATAAACGTGTTTGTTTCGGTGAATTAAAATAACAAAATTCAGGCCACTCAGCTCTTATTAGTGCTAGGGCCACTAGCTTGATTTGAGGCGTCATAATGTTTCGTGTTTTCAAAGCGGCATGTTCACATTGAAATACTTCCGTTACTTTAGGTTTATAGACGTTCAAATTTCTTCAAATACAATCTCGTTTGTCCCGTTCAGTAGAGGCAAGGATGTAAATCAGAGCTGAGTAGCATGTTAACATCATCCATACATTATATACTTGCTTGGATAAACCATGTGCGCATAGAGGAGGTGTTTAGTTTACAAATGTTACATTCATTGTTTTGCTTTTTGTATGAACGAGTTCTTTTGAAGTTACTTAATTCGGTCTTCTGATAGTGTTACTTTGGTTTACAGCATACACGGGAGACCTTCATGAAAACAGCGAGTTTTCAAAGGAAGACTTACCGAACTTTTATAGCCTTCCATCTTCAACTGATGAACTCGAGCTGGAGTGTGCACAATCCTCGACAAGATACGTTGGTAGCAAGGTAAGAACATATTTTATTCATGAATAAAACTTGCTATCGCTTGGCCAATTTTAACCTCGTGTGTTAAAATGACCACCGGAGTTCGTTCTCCAAGGAATGTTTATTGTGAACACTGGACACTCTACTCTAATGTGTACTTCATTATTCCCTCGTAGATTACCACCAAAAAGCATTTGATTCATCCAAGCAAAAACAAGAAGTCTAGGTTGATCACTCAGAGGGGAATTATTTGTAAATAACTGTTTGATCCTGTCTGCGCATCTTAATGTTGTAAAGCGTGCTGCTGCATCAGCTAACAGTTAGAATTATATAAACAGAAGAGTCAAACACACATTTTCTTTCTTTTGTAATACCGGGTTTGAATGTCTACCTTTGTTTAGTCGGAAATATTATGCATATCATTTTCAAATTCAGGTTCCACGCATAGTCATTTGCGTTGGTCGCCGGAACCGTTTATTCGATCGACCGAGTAAATTAAAAAAAAAATAGGTAGTGGGTCGGCTAACACTGATTGATGACTCTTACAGTACACTGAAAAGAAAGAGTGTATTGACTAAGATATCAAGGTAGATTGATTGTTTTTCTTTCAAATTTTAACTGAACTCGCGAACGTTTCACAAATTTATTATTTAAACTCACCATCGTCATCTCATTGTAATCTTAATCACGCTCGCTTTTATGGAAAATTAACTCTAGGAACCAGTTGCTCAACTACTCGCATTAAAAAGTGATCTTGTGAAACCGACAACGCACAGGAATGAAGGACTTGTTTCTTCAATTGATACAAAATTATACCAGGATCACTTTCTATTTATCCCACATACATCGGTAACTTTGCAAGTTAATATATCTGATATTCTATATTAATAAAATCAAATGAAATCACATCAATTTATTTCAGTGACAAAATATTTTACCGTGACGAGTGGTTGAAAACAAAATTTAAAGTTTGCAGTCTGACGGGTTCCAAATCCCCCTGAACTAATTTTACTGCGACACAAACACATTTATATGAACACGCATGAAATGTTTAATAGCTACACTCTTCTGGAATCAGCGACCCTACCTCAACTCAGGAAATTCGCAGAACACCGGGACAGTCTTGTAGGAGATGCATGTGAATGAGTCATTGAATAGAGCCGGTACTTGACAGCCTGTCGTCAGCGTAGCTTAGAAAATGAATCGAGATTTTGTACAACAGAAGATACCGTAGGGAGGGTGCCAAAACCTCTATATGCGACCGTACACACACATTAATGCTAACTATACTCAAGTATTAAACTTAAAGTGTAACATCTGGCTGAAAGATGCATCAAAATCATAGACAATCGTGTAATAATTACCAAAGGTAGATGCCAATACAAAAATGTCCTATGGTCGGCTATAGAAAATTATTTGTATGGTCGGCTTTAGATATTTGGCCCAATTGGCTAAAGAACTTTCTATAACTGGCTTTAGCATTTTTATGGTCGTTCTTATAGGCCTCTTTAGCTTTGTCTATGGCCCTATCACTGTCCAGCCATAGCGCTCTTTAGCTTTTCTAATAGCGGACTCTTTATAGCTAGCAAGCTATAGCTGCCTACGGCTTTTCCTTTGGTGTCTTTAGCCATTTATATGGTCTGCTAAAGAAGGCTGTATGGGTTTTCCTATGGCTGTCTTTAGCCAGCAGCACACTCTAAAAATTATTTTTCAAATTCTCCCGACTTTTAGAACGCTACATGGTAGATACACATATATATACGTCACTGAACACACACAGAACACTACCCCACACAACAGCAACAACGCAGCGACACCGCACCCCCCACACCTCTCTACGTACGCTAAGTTCGCACTATCTCTATATATGGCAGTCTTATTTTTGGAATCCGACTTGGCCGGTGACTGCCGTCATTTGTCGCATAAACACGGAGAGGCGAGCAAATATTACTCATACTTAATACATTATGTGAATTGCCAGTTGGAATAGCCCCCATCTCTTAATTAAACACCCTGAAAAAAGAAAATGTACATCATTAGGCTAATTAACTAAAAGTTAATAATTATATTTTAATAAGTTTAATGAATCATGCTCACAATGCAGTGATGAAATTCAGTACATTGGTGCTGAAGATTGCAATCAAGCTATTGCTTGATTGCAGTGTTCGGTGCCAGCGTAATGTATTTTCACCTTGGGGGAGGGGGGGGGGGCGGGGGCGGTTATAATTAATTTTAATTGTTGCACACGCATTTCAATTGAGTTTTCAAACAAACAATATCACTGGTTTTCACGACTCGTTGCAGCAACAGAGAACATATCTTCGGTCATGCTTTGCCACCGATATTGCAGAAATTTAGTATTGCATTAATTTTCTAACCTGGAACGTTTTTCCTATAAAAAGTAAGTGCCGGTAGTGATTTCTATAGGCGTGTAAAGAAAATTGATTGGTTCCTAGTCTTTACGCTCGGGGCCATAACTTTTTCTTTCGACGGGTAAAGACAATTTACTGGTTCGCGGTCTTTAGACTCGGAGCCATAGAATTTTCTATAGGCGGATAAAGACAATTAATTGGTTTCCAGTCTTTAAACTTCTGGCCATAAAATTTTCTATAGGCTGGTAAAGAAAATTTGTTGGTTCCCAGTCTTTAGACATAGGGCCATAGATTTTTCTATAGCTGGCTGTAGCTGTATTTATGGATTTCTATAGCCGACCATAGAGGGATATATGGGGTGATAGCCTGCCATATAATTTTTCATAGACGACCATAGACCATTTTTGTACGTTTATATTTTACATATAAACATGATTATAATCATGTTTATATATGAACTCATAATAAATGATTGCATTCTTACCATGTGTGATTCCTGGGTAGCTAACAATATTTTGCTGCTGTAGGGCACAGGAACAATGGTATGGTTTCATAACACCGGCCGCCAATCAAGAGTTACAAACGTCAGTGTCCGATTATAAGCTCATGAGAAATTATTTACACAAAAATTGGATTCAGCATAGGTCTTAGTAAAATTTAACGATAATAGTAATAATATTAATATTATTCAAGCAACCAGTGTTTATAATAGTGTCCAGGAAGAACCCGTCGATCTTAGTGCCAACACCCTTTAAAATGCAAGCAAAACACACACAAACACACTTACACACGAGTGCAGAAGGGGAACGCGTAGTCGACCAGTCTGAGACAAAAATATTAACAAGTAAAAGAGACACTCAAATCAACAAGGGGAATCAAAAGCACCAAACAGAGACATCACCAGGTATGAAAGCAAAAAGCAAATACTTGGATATCGCACTGAAAAACATCAATCCTTCAACTGATCAGCCCTTGTCTTGCAAGAGAAAGTTTTAAACAGCTTTTTCAAACTGGCTCCTGCTTGAGTTAAAAATATCAAGTGTATCAGTGTAGTGGTTATAACACTCAGCCGATCTTTGAATCGTGTTTAATTGGCTGACATGTCGTGCTATATAGAAATATGATTGAAGCCGTGTAGGCACACGTTGAACTCTAAGGCTCCCTTCGGACAGAAAGCTGGGAGAGTTAACCAGGCCGTGCAGGGTCTTAAACAAAAACAACAGATCTGCCTTCACCCGACGTTGCTGCAGGCTCGACAAGTTGACGAGTTGCGAGTTACTCCCAACGTTTAAACAAGGAGCATCTTTCTCAAGGTTACGATATTCATAGAGGGAAATTAATTTGATTTGGAATCGCTCGACAGAAAAACTGTTACTCATGGAAATGCCGTTCCAAACAACCGAGGCGTTCTTTAGCTGAGATCAAACTAAGGAGCAGTACAGCGAGAAAAAAAGCGGACGGACTTTTGAATTCCTTCGTTAGGCGAGACATGGCATCTAACGTGAGCAAGGTCGATTGAACCACTCTGGTAACGGAGTATAAAATCTCAGGGTTGAATAAAAAACAACAACAATTTCTCTCAGTTCACTAACACGTGACTGCAGCTCGCCATGATAAATATATATGAAAAAAGATATCATGGGCCTTGCGAGAATATGTCGTTACTTTTGTTTTAGAATGATTCAAGCAGAGGTCACTTTCAAAGCACCAATGACTGAACGAATATGCGTCCCTCTGAAGCGTAATGTAATATTCTAAGGATGATATTTTTTGTAAAGATTTATATCGTCAGTTCAGTGCAGAAATGAAGAGTTTGATATAACCTGAGAGGTATCATTTACAACAAATTTGAAAAGGAGGGGAACCAAGACAGATCCTTGAGGCACTCCAAAGCTTGCCTTGTACAAGGACGAGGTAGTAATGTTGACAGTTTGGCGAGTTTGTATAGATTGAACATAGTTACACTTACGCACAAAAGGACAGGGACGGAAAAGAGGAACACGTAGACGACAGACAAGCGCACATTCACAGCTCATGTATTGACGACAGATGAAAAGAAATGGGTACAGAAAGTAGAATCAGCTCGAGCGTTAACCACACAAGCTCGAGGGCCAGCAAGCTCGAGGGGACACGTAAATTACCCACTAAAAAGATTTTAAAAAGGCCATTTCCTCCTCTGTTAAAGAAACAGACGGAAAGCTGACAGATCACTCGCCCATGCTTAAAGGGGCCCTGCAAGGACTTGTTTACTGGTTTTTAATTTGCACCGAACCTGAGCGCACTGAACATAGTAACTTAAGTAAACTTTTCTTTTCTCGAATTTCGCTGTATTTTAAAAGTTATAGGCAAACTAAAATTATAAAAACAAGCAAAAAATAACCTCCTTCATGACGTCCTTGGTTGCTTGAGTGGCCGTGAACAAGAGGAGGTGTAGTGAGCTCAGCGAGCGCTCACAGCTGCCGCACTCCGTGTCGACGGCTCGAGAGGGCGCCACTAAAGCATGTTCTGGATAGGCTGTATGAAGCGGGCTGCCAGGGCGGCTCGCATTGCATTTGCTGCGCGATTAAACACCAATTGGGTATGACACTTCATTGGCCACAAATGACAGCAAACGCGGGGTAAAGATCAGTTCAAAACGGCAGCCACTTCGAGCTGCCATACCGCCAAAGGGCCAAACGGCAAGCCAAAGCTGCTAGCCGAAGGCCTTCGGAACGCTCGGAACCGGTCGGATCCTCGACTGCAGCACCGCCGCGTACATCCGGGACCTTTCTACGCTCGCCGCTCACCGGCGCCTGATCCCACTACGCCTTTCTAGTATGCGCCGCCTTTTCAGCCGCTTGGTGGCGGGTATGTCGACGGGTCATTTCTTTTTTCCGTACTTTATAAACTGCATTTGTTTCTTTTCTGATCTAGAATACTGAACAAAAACTAGTTTTATAAATAATTGAAACGGCTCGTGCCTCTTCTATTTTGTATTTCGACTAAAAATAAGCTTTTAGCGGCTCTGACCAGTAGTAAGCCCAGGACCAAAGACGTCACATTTAGCGCGCTTTCGGCACCGCGGGTCGCCCCCGTAGGTGGAGGCGGTTTCCGCGTCGTCCGGTTAAAGTTTTACGCAGTGATATTTGGTTACTCTCTCCGTGCCCACTGCCTTGCCCGAACCCCTAGAGACGTAGAAACCGCAAAAAAGGTAGACGCTTAAATATGATTGCAAGACCCCTTTAAGATAATACAAGCTTTCTGGTCTGTTCTTCCCAGTACGTGCCTATTATCTTGGTTTTTGCTAAGGATGGCGTACGATTACGGGATTTACAGAACTGGGGTAGATAGCCCCCCACCGTAGAATTTAGGGAGAGATTGGGTTCTCGTAGCCGATCATATACACAACGTCCGGCTTGTCTATCATAGCTTCTACCACAAGAAAGGTGGATACGATATTCTACACTCTGGGAGCAGGGCACATAATGGTGGGAATGGTTCTTAGAGCATACATGTTTTTTTAATGGTTTACGTTTTGACAAATTTGAACCATTTTTTGGGGCGCTGCCATCACTAAAGGAACCCCGTACCGCTATAGTTACCTTTTTACGATTGTGCGAAATGCTGTGCATATACGGACCACAAAAATACTTTTTTTGTCAAAAGTGGGCTTAGATTTTTTTATCTCCTTTCCTTCTCTTGACCAATGTTCCCACTACCTCAGTCAGCACCTGCACTGGAAAACACGAGGATATTAGCCTCTCCATTTTAGTTTCAAAACTACATTTGAGGGTATGAAAACAACAATTATTTAAGGCGCTTATAATACATGACATAGCTATACCCCTTTTAACGACTTTAAAGTGAGAGGATGTATAGTTTAGACGACAGACAAGCGCACACTCACAACTCATGTATTCACAAAATATGAAAAGAAAGAGGTACAGAAAGCAGAATCAGATCGAGTGTTGGCCATACAGGTTCGAGGGCCCGCAAGCTCGAGGGCAGAGGTAAAATAAAACTTAATAGGCAGCTACTGGGAAAAACACACTAGAGAGATTTTTAACCTTTTATTATCTTAAACATGGGCGAGCGATGCGTCAGCTTTCCGTCTGTTTCATTAACAGAGGAGGAAATGTCATTTTTAAAATCTTTTTTTCTGTGGGTAATTTACGTGTCCCCTCAAGCTTGAGGGCCCTCGAGCCTGTGTGGCCAACGCTCAAGCTGATTCTGCTTTCAGTACCTCTTTCTTTTCAACTTTCATCAATACATGAGTTGTGAGTGTTCGCTTGCCTATCGTCTACGTGTTCTTCTTCTATGTCCCTGTCCTTTTGTGCGCAACTGTAACTATGTTCCAGGACGAGGTAGTATTGTTGACGGAGAGGTACGTTTGCCTATTAGACAAATAGCTTTCTAACAAATTGGATACCGAACCACCTACTCCGTAAAAGAAAAGCTTGTATAAGAGGATGTTGGGGTTGACTACGTCGAAGGCCTTACCAAGGTCCAAATAAAAGAAAACGTCAAGCTGACGTGTATTACAAACTACTTCAGATGCAGCAGACGTAAAAGATACGGGATTGGTAGATGTCGATCTGCCGGACATGAAGCCATGCTGATTAGGAATGATTATACTACGAAACTTGAAGGAGAGGAATTGATGGATGACCACTTCAAAGAGTTTGGAAAGAGAAAAGAGAATAGAAATTGGCCTGTAATTAAGAACGTCCCCACTATTTCCAGATTTCAGGACCCGAACAACCACTGCCACTTTCCAGCCGTCATGGAATAGTCCTGACGTCAAGGAGCTATTAAAAATTGTGCACGGTATAGACCATCACGCGGCCCTGACGTCACGCAGCTGCGGTGGTGATGTCGACGGCACTGCGCATGCGCAGACGCTTCACTTCATGCGAATTTGGTTTCTGCGCACGTGCAGTGCCCACACCTGGTGTGGGCAAAGCGGGTTTGTTTGTAAACAGCGTGTCGGTCTATAGGCGTAAATACTTCATGATGACGATGATGATTATGATGATGATGATGATTATAATAATAATAATAATAATAAAGTTTATTTCACAGGCAATTAGTAACACAGTAGAAATACGCGTCTGTCCAAGCCACAATGGGCTTGTGGGATACTGTGTCGTGGTGAAGAACAAATCCCGACATAGAAAAAGAACGGCCGGTTTATTGCCATGGCAGCGGCGGTCGACTAACGTTCCGGTGCATCACGTGCCTGGGTACCAACTCTTCTTCTTCGAGCTACGCAGTGTAGCGCGCGGCCGTGCTTCGCCGAAGCAGACGACGACGAGGCGAGGGCTGCGCCGAAATGTTGGGGATTGTGCGTCGCCACATCACCCCCCCCCCGCGGAGTGGAGAGCCCTCTGGGCTTGTAAAAATCCGTGAAGCGTATTTAACGTATACAACGTGTAGTATCTGGCGCGGGCTGCGGTGTCGTCGGTTGTGGCTGGACGCTTTAGGATGCACTCGGGTTGTTTGATTCGTCCGAAAGAATGTATGCTGGCTTCAGTCGGTCGATAGAAACGCGGATGTCCTTCCCGTTCACGTGTAGAGTGAAATCTTTCTCGTCGCGACGGTTAACCCGGTAGGGTCCGTTGTAAGGCGGCTGAAAAGGCGCGCGACGGTGTCGTAGCGGAGGAAGGCGTGTGTGCACGTTGCCAGATCCTTAAAAACAAAAGGCGTAGGCTTGCAGTGATGCGCAGCAGCTGACGGGGGGAGGGCGGCGATAGTGCGTCGGACCCTGGTGACAAAATCGGTGGGGTCTGATGTGGCGGTGGAGGATTGTGGGGCAGCAAGAAATCCCCTGGTAGGCGAAGGGGTTTCCCGTAGACTAGCTCTGCGGGTGTAGCTTGAATGTCCGGTTTGAAGGTGGCGCGAAGACCTAGGGTGACGGCTGGGATTGCTTCGAGCCAGGTTGAGTAAGGGTGACACATGATGGCTGCCTTGAATTGTCGGTGGAAGCGCTCAATCATCCCATTGGCGCAAGGGTGGTAACTGGTGGTCCTCAAGCGCTCGAACCCGGTGGTGAGCCCGAGGAGCCTGAAGAGTTGCGATTCGAACTGTCGTCCTTGGTCGGTTGTGACGCGGCGAGGGGAGCCGTAGCGGGAGATCCAACCGGTGAAGAAGGCCGAAGCGACGTCTTCCGCGGTGATTCTCTTGAGGGGCCATGACTCAGGCCATCGAGTATATCGATCGATGGCTGTGAGGCAGTAGCGGTAAGGTCCGGCTGGCGGAAACGGGCCTATGATGTCAAGATGGGCGTGTTGAAAACGACCAAAGGGCTGAGGTTGTAGTGTTCCAAAAATTCTGAGCCGATAATTGGCTCGGAGACGTCGGCGATGACGAAATTCCAATGGAGGTCACGGTGTAGGTTTTTAAGTCGGACGTGCAGACGGAGTGAGCCGTAGGTCTTGATGGTGGACCGGTTTGCTGCGCTGAGCTCGAAAGACGTAGGTGGATGGGATGTTGGGGATTGTGCGTCGCCAGAGGCTTCTGGGACAGGACCCGGCAAGTGGGTCGACGAGAAATATCAAGTGGCCAGTACAAATAGAAGAAGAAATAAACAGTAGGTAACATTTCGACAACGCAGGCGCACAAACCCCAAAAGGTAGATTTCGGGGAATCACACAAAAGCGTTACATTTATCAACATTGTTTTTAACTTCCTCCTTGTATTGGAGGTGAAGACACCCTCCTGAAGTTTATTGAAAGCGAAGGGTATGTAGTAGGACCGAACTCTTTTGCCGTAACGCGTAACCAGACATGGGAAGTAATCCGTTACTTTTAGAGCGCAGCTCTTAGGCGCCCATTTCCGGCTTGAGCGGCGTCGGCGTCAAAGTAACCGCGACCTCCCCCCCCGAGGACCTCGGGAAGACCTCGGGTTCCTTCGGGAGGACCTCGGGTACTTTCGGTGACCTCGAGGAGGAGGGTCACGTGACCCCAACCCCCCCCCCCCTCGAGGTCACGTCCCGCTCAGTATCTTTCCCTCCTCCTCCTCGAGAGCTGCGCTCTCATTCGGCGTTACAGAGAGTTGTAAACGGCTTTCACTTTTTTGCGGCAATAATTTGTAATGGAATTTTGTTACAAAATATTGGTAACAGATTCCTTTAATTACTCATTACTTTTTAAAAATATTAACGTAATACAAAGACTGGTGCAATATGAGTGTGCGGCCATCCGTTTGACCAAAGCTCAAAAACGAGCGCTCGGCCCATGCATTTTTCTATACTGCATGCAGCTATGCTATATGTTCTTGCATAAGCTGACAGTGCGTCAAAAGTAGAGCCACGAGACCGCAGCTTTGAGACGTTGCACTGACGCTTGAAAGACCCATTTCAAAAGGAAGCTTTCGCAGATCGGTTCCTTATCTCCGAATCTCCTAGCAGAGGTACACGCTGCTACTAGAGCATGCGCACCGCTCGCTTTGTCCGCAGAATTCCAGGGATCATTTCCGGTCGCAGTCAGCTGGCGGGTTGGCGGGTGTGGTTGTAGTTTTCGCTGCCTTGTCAGCTCACAGGTGAAAGGAGTGCACCTACATTCTTTCTATTAAATACAATATTTTATTTTCACAAGGGCTACCATATTGGAGGCGTATGAGAAATGAAAAGTGGAGTTGCAGAATATTTTTGAAAACATTGAAAGTTTTCCTATTTTTTATAAGCGTTACGGAAACGTAACGTGAAAGTAATTTTTATGTTACGATTAAAGTAATCCGTTACTTTTCAGCGAAAGTAATTTCTAACGGTAATCTATTATATTTACGGCTCAATAATTTGTAATTGTAATCCATTACATTTTCCAAGTAACGGGCCCAAGTCTGCGCGTAACACATCAGGCGGTAATAGAACGTGGTGTGCAGCGAAGACTCCTTCGACCTACAAAGGGGCGCTTAAAGTCATTACTCCAGAAATGTCGCATCACTAAAGTTTGCAAAAAGAAAGAGAAGGAAAATTTGGCATCTGTAGGATTTCAAAAATATTATTGACAGGTAAAAAATCTATAATAATAATACAAAGACAAAGAAGAAAAAGATAAAGGAAAACAGAACAACACCTGAAATAATAATATTAATGATGTTTAATAAAACATTAAGCAATAACAATTTGACTATTGATATTACTACATATATTAATAACATTATTACAAAAGTACATCTTAAAAGTGGCCTATTAAAACTTCGCGTTAACAATGTCAGTCTACTTCCCAGCCTTTGTCTCCCCACTATTTCATAAAAGCGAAGTACAAACTTTCTTTGAATGGTTATGTCCGTGAGTCAATTAACCGGCATTTGTTACATATTCTAACTGATGTACTAATTGTTAAATGTAATCTTCATTACGCTTTGGCATAGCTGACGTGCGCCCCTTCTTTTCCGCAACGCTGATCTTTTTCTTTCTTCCAGAATTCATCAAGCTCGGACGTGACGTACGCCGAGTTGGCCTTTTCCAGAGCAACAAACTTTGTTCCGACGTTTCCGGCGCCCAACATTTCTCGGCCGCAGCGGTCTGGTATTGATGACGTCCACGGGACAGAGTACAGCCGTATCGACTTCCAGCGCAGCGCCGCTCTGAGGCCGCTTCCGCCGGGCCACCAGATACCCGTCGGTGGTTCCGCTGGCAACGAGTGCGAGGAACTTGTTCGACCGGGCGGCTGCGAGTCGCAGCAGGCTCCCGGAAACCGAATGGAAAGTACTGTATAGCAGCGACCGCGTACACAACATGTGTCGCCGGAGTTCGCAGGCTGGCGGGAAGGTCTGATGGTATGTTTTCGGCGTGCATCATGTCGTGGAGGCTGTGCGTAGATTTCGCAACTGTATCGACGCTTGTGTTTGGAAGGTTGGCGATACTGGTCAAAAACCTGTAGTTGTTATGTGTTTGCGAATGTAACTATCGAGGGGAACCTTGGAAGGCCCTTAAAAACTGACACTGATCCACCAACATCTGAAAAACTATTATATATGAACGCAGAGTCCGTATTTCACGGCACCGGTCTGTGAGCCCTGGTCACGTAACTATAAGCCTGTTTGTATTTGTGCCAGACAATGGCTCAACTGCAGACGATAACATTAGTGCTCCGAAACATACGTAGCTTGGGGACAAAAGTTGAAATGATGTGGAATTTACTGTGTTTTAGAGCGCAGCTTTTAGGCGCCCGTTTCCGGCTTGAGCGGCGTCGGCGTCGCCGTAACCGCGCGGTGCATTATGGGACGCGTGACGTGACTGATGACGTCATCGGCATCGGCATCGTCATCGTCACGGATGACGTCATCAGTGGCGTCACTGATGACGCCATCGGCATCCGCATCGTCATCGTCATCATCACTTATGACGTCATCAGTGACGTCACTGATGACGTCATCGGCATCAGCATCGTCATCGTCACTGATGACGTCATCAGTGACGTCACTGATGACGTCATCGGCATCATCATCGTCACATGACCCCCCCCCCCCCCTCCGAGGTCATGTGACCCCCAGGTCACGTGACTCCCCGGGTCACGTGACCCCCCAAGGTCACGTGACCCCCCAGTACCCTTCCCTCCTCGTCCTCAAGAGCTGCACTCTAATTCGGCGTTACAGGGAGTTGTAAACAGCTTTCACTTGTTTTTTCTCTAATTACTTTTTTAAATTTTAACATGGCATGGAAAAACATATATGCCGAAACTAAAACAAACACCCCATCTGAACTAATCTCTTTGATGAGCCAATGGTAAAATATCTAGATATTCTGAAATATTGAGAAAAACGACCCTTGAAAACTAGGGCTGGTCGTCGATTAACATTTTAACCTTATTAATCGCCACCCTTTAATCGATGAATTAATCGATTAATCGGTCTGGTCTATTTCTATGCATAATACTAAAAAATAATAAATTAATATTAATTGTATACCTTCCGTGAATATGTGATAAACGGCATAACACACAACTTCGATTACAAATCAATCTCGATGTGTAGTTAAGAACAGTTAAAAACACTCGCATTCACAGATTATTACTTCAGCTACATGAAGCAAGGAGGTTCAGTGATATACTGCGGAAAAGGCGACCTCCTTTGATTGTTCACAATTGTATCTTGTACACTAAACGGACACTGGAAAGGCGCTGAAGTGGCCGGGTCACGTGTAACCTTCTGCACTTGTCTGGAGCTACAAATCTCGCGCTTACCGTTTACCTCATGCTAAAATTTGATATAAAGTTTGCCCTTCATACAAATCGTCTATGTCTGTGTAGAAAATAGCGTTTAATTTTTAATCTCTTTTGATCCATCAGAATTTTACCGATTAACCGGTTGAAAATTGTAATCACGATTAAAGCATTGATCGATTAAACGGTACGTTAGTCGATGAATTGCCCAACCCTATTTAAAGCACATGTCCTACAAAGTTGAGCATAGCGGAATTTTCTCCCTCGCTTCAGTAGTTGCTGGCACAATACGCCTTAGCTTTTCTTGCTTGTGTAACTTTGCAAAGTGTACAAAATACGTCTCGACCACTTCCTTTTTATTACAATCAGCGAGAAATAGACATAAAATGTAGTGCATGACGCATGATAAACAAAGTGTCTGAACACCCTCGTCTACGTCCACGTAATGGCATTACACTCAGACGGAGCAAACTCAGAAATTAAACCCGAACTTAACAACCTCAAAGATTGAACCTACCTTGTAAAAGTATCCATATTTTGTCAATGTTTGATTGTTGTTCTTAGTCTTGCGTTAGAAGTTTTAAATAAAAGTTACGAAGTCTGTAAGGATATAAGATGTTCTATCTACCGACTCCCAAGTTTCTTATTCCTATAAAATTTGCCCTAGCGAAACCTAAGACTCAAAATATTCATGAATTCAATGCCGATGGTCTATTATTGAATACGTATCCTTCAATTCAAAGGCACCGTCTGTTCTCAACATGGCAATAACACTTTAGGTAGCATAGACTCAACACCGAACTTATGTAATAAAAAGTTCCTAAAAACTTCAGCAGGTGCTGTGAGTTTGAAATATGGTATCAATTATATATATATATATATATAAGCTACAAAATAGTGTTCCTATTATAAAATCAGTAATAATTTAAATTTGTATGAACATTATTTTGCAAAAGGCAGAGTATATTTTGTAAACGTTCCCGCAAAAGCAACAGGACAAAATGACATCTAAAATATGATAGCTCTAATGTCACAGTATTAGATTCAGAAGGATACATCACAAACAATTTACTTCTAAATTTACGCAATATATTTATGCAACAAATTAAACACAAATATGTGCAATGTTAGTGTATCAGGATCACACTACAATAAGTTTTAATTTGTGTTTATAAGCAATTATAAATTCATTCAACTTTATGGATTACAGTATGCAGTGCGCCCTCTAATTGATTTTTAAGCACTCAGGTAATTAATCGTTCGTTAGGTATAAAAACTTTACAAAAAATATGATTCTTTGCAATTCAAAGTGTGTGAAATAGAGTGGTGCAATTCAAAGTGTGTGAACTAGTGTGGTGCAATCCAAAATGATAAATTTAAAGACAATAATAATTCACATGTCTCATAGGTGCATGGAACACGCTTTATAATATTGAAGTTTTATAATTGTTATTTTAACTTTACGGTATTCGTGCCAGGACATCGTCTAAAAGTCGCAAATATTGGCGATCGGCAAAACAAGGCAATCGGCCGCCACCGTCTCGTACAAATGTAGTTTGTGTCTAAAGATTTATAGCCATACAAAGTCCGAAAAAAGCCAAAGTAGAGCCAAACTTGACCTTTCTTGGCCAAGGTCTGTGTATCTTCGCACCTAATTCGCTAAGCAAGTGCCAAAGTAAGGCGTCAGCACTGGTAGTTTGGCTGTCATTTAGCATTTGTGGCCATAAATAGCCAAATGAGTGCAAGAGTTAGGCTTCAATTCGAGTTGCTCGGTACTTATGTGGAAACTTTGGGCCTAATTGGCAGACAAGTGACAGATTTAGGCTTCAATGATGCTTCTTCGGTTCATACGTGGCACCCTTGGCTCAAAGCTTCAGCCTGGGTAATTACGGGGCGTGACAGGGTAATGGTGGTCAGTTGAGTGTGTTGGTACATACTTGGAAAAACAGCCTGAACTTAGGGAAGAAACGTAGAGAGAAAATGCGTCTGTTGGAGGACGCCACAGCAGAAGAAAGAAGTTTTCACTAAAACTTGTTGGTAGTCAGCCGTCTCGTCTCAACGCTCCTGTTTTCTCTCTACATTTCTTTCCTAAGTTCAGGCTGTTTTTCCAAGTGCCAGCGTAAAACCATAGAAACTTCATGGAAAAGTACTCTGACACTAATCAAGGCTTTGAAGCAAAATCGCATTATGCCCAAATTAGGCCCTTAAGATTCCCAAGCTTGTTCTAAGTCATGCGTTTCTCTGGCGTGCTACCATAGAAACGTATCGAGAACAAAATCGGTGAACAAATACGGTTTGTTTTGCAAGAAATACTATCTGAGACATAACATTACCTTAATTTGCAGAGCATCCCGCATCACATGCACTATTCCGACCTGAGTGTGCTCTCGAGAAGACTTTCAACAGCATCTGACTCCGAGTGCCATGTGTGTGATGCAAACTGGAAGCAACGCTCTGTGATAGTCGCACGAATGACATGTGACCAAGCCTTCAATGCTTACTTTATCATATCGTCGAGGCTGAAGACAATTTGTTCACTGGAAGCCTTCTACTAACCACCCCCACCACGGTAGAAAAGAGGTGATTTTCTTCATTGGCATTTTGATCGCAAGCACTCAATATACGCTGTTCTGGTTTCTTCGTCTAGGAGTAACGGTAACGCCAGGTGTGATAAAGTGGGGCTATTGGAACCTCCCTTTGGCGGACTATGTTGTCTAAGAGGTGACATATCCGTAGATTAAACAGACGCGTTTTCTATAACAGGACACGTGCATGTGCAAATAGATGCCCGCATCAGGTTGCTCAACTTGAAAAATACTAGAAACAAAAAGACTCCGAGGACACTTAAGCACTTCTTATGAGATGTGAATGCGAAAGCATTACGTTCAGTTTCCTAGCTCGTTGCGCCGCTGCTCGTTCCGCCCGCCGTGTATTCGGAGACTTGACAACGATGGTGGATTTCGCTGCCTGCCTCTTCGCTCGTTTTGCTGCGTTATTCTGCTCCCTTAGTTCGCCTGCGGTGAACTGGCATGGACGGCCACGTTTCGCTATTGCCGGGGTTGTGGCCGCCGACGACATATATAGACGTTTTCTGTTTCCTGTCATTTTCGGTCACGTGGGTTCCGTATCTGGTATGCGAGACAAAAAAAATAATAAAACATTTCAACCTGGAATATGCGATAAAATATAGGTGAGACAAAATAAGAATGCGTGACAATCACACATGTTTCGTAAACACCTTCCAGCGGAGTGAGGAGATCAAAACGATGTGTTACCGCATACCAGAAGTGACGACATACAAGATGGCTGCGCCCTTGTGGAAAAGGTGTATATATGTCGTCGGCGGCCACAACCTCGGCAAAAGCGAAACGTGGCCGTCCATGCCAGTTCACCGCAGGCGAACTAAGGGAGCAAAATAACGCAGCAAAACGAGCGAAGAGGCAGGCAGCGAAATCCACCATCGTTGTCAAGTCTCCGAATACACGGCGGGCAGAACGAGCAGCGGCGCAACGCGCTCCCTGCCGGCTTGGAGGCCGCTTCTGCTCCACTCGGCGCTGAGGAACATGGCGGCGCCTGAAGTGCGGCGGTGCGCCGTGAATACCGCCCTGACTCGCTGGTGACTGTTGCGCCGCTAGATGAGGCAGCCGTGAGAGTGCGATGCTTGGCGCAAAAACGAGAGTGCGAAGCTCGGCGCGGCGCGTGTTGAAATCACGTGTCCTCTCATCATCATCATCGCCCTAGCTGCGGGTACCGGTTGATTAGGTTAGACCTGAAAGCGTAACGTTAGGCCTTACGTCAGGCCAAACCATACCCGCGTCCACCCCCCCTCCCCCTCACGTCAAACAGCTGGGCCTACACACTAAACATTGTAACACCCATAATCGTGTAAAAAGGGCGTAAGAAGGGTGCAAGGTAGGAAAAACACCCTTTTTAGAACCTTTTTACACGATTTCTGAATATCAGTGGGTGTAAAAAGGGTGTGTTGACGTTTTACACCCCTTACACGCCCTTTTTACGCCCCACTTGTAGCGATGGTTTCTAAAATCGTGTAAAAAGGGTGTATGGGCGAATTTTACGCCCTTCATTCACACGGTGTGAGAGGGGCGTAATGTTGATACTGTCGAATACACCCATGATTTCATAACCGTTCATGTTTATCGCTTTGGTGAAACTGTTGCTGATGTACGGCGGTACTAACATCGAGTATGATTAATCGCCGCACGAAGGCGCGTATGATTAGGAAGTGCTAGAGAATATTTTTTGCAACTCCGATCGAACTCTCCATCCGACACGAGCTGAAAATTACTTGTCGCGCGTGCATCCGTCTTATCAGTTCAACTTCGATTTAAAAAAAATCACTTCCGCTCGCAAAAGGTGACCGAAGACGTGTAAATATACAGCCCAGGAAACATACCGTATTGCGCGATGTTGGATCTAATCGAAAAGATTGTGCCCACACCATTTTGGTTCAGCCAATATTTAACGAATGGGATGAGTCGCGCCGACGCCATCCTGACATAACGTACGCGACGCCGTTTTTGGTTGAGTGTTGAGAGTATCCTGCGTTAATCGGCTATGCCGGAGAGGTATTTCTATTTCTTGACCGCCTAAAATACGACGTTAAAAAAAAAAAAAATTAAGCAACACGGAATCTGCTTGCTTTTAGCCCGAGAAGTCTTTCTCGGGCTAAAAGCAAACAAATTCCGTTTTGCTTAATATTTTTTTTTTGAGTGCGCTGAAGCTCTGAACAAGCTGTGGCGCCCTTATTTCGGGTAATACAATCTCACCTGTCTGGACCAATAAGTACACTTCCCAACACATGAAGAAAAAAAAAAAGAAAGGGAAAGAAGGAACTCAAACGCATAAACAAGACGACGATCAACGAGTTCTACCGAGACAGCACAAGCCACTCCCCGGCTCCACACTTTTCGAAAGGGAACCGCCACCCGAACAACAACGCTCCAAGGTCCCGCACACAAACGACCCTCCCTGTACAGCGCAGGAGGCAGCAGAGGGAGATTAGATGCTTTGTCCACTCCCTTTGACCTCGTCTTCTGATAAGCTTCCACACCTCCTTTTGGGTCTTCGTGTGGCTGTGAGCGACTGCGAAGGCCGCTTCTAGCGAATCAGAGGGGTGGAGCGAAACACGTGACCGCTCTCCGTAGGACAAAAACGCTTGGACGAAAATTTGTCACGCGACTCGCTCTGACGCGCTGATGGGCTCTCTGGACTCATAGTCTTCGCCGTTTGCCAGGTTATGGTGAGTTGTAGGGACCACGTAAATCCGGTTTCCAAAAAGCGTCCTTCAGTGCTCTCCTGTTTTTCGTGCAAGCAGGTCCTGACGAGTTCCACTTCGCGACCGTAGTTTTTCGTCGTGAACGGCGGAATACATCCATGTCAACTTTTTTATAATGGCCGTTTATTTCGTCGGAGTCTATGGAATTATTGTGCTGTGTTTGTAGAACGCGTTTCGGCAAAGAGCTGCTCATCGGGCCTCGGCGGACGCGAGACTTCCGTTGATTGTGATCGACCGCCTTCATCCTCGACATTGTGTTTGCGTTGTTTCGAGCTGCGCGAATCAGATTGTGCATCTATCACTACAGAAAGCTCCTCATCGGTGACCGCGATACTTCCGTGGAATGTGAGCGACCGCCTTCATCCCCGGCATTGTGTTTGCGAATTGTTCTGTGCTGCTCGAATCGGATTACGCATCTATCACGGATTACATGAGATCGCTCTCTTATATGTAAGTACTCTGCATGCATGCTTCTGATTGTAGTCCTGCTTCCGTCTCAATAGACCATTTTACTGTTTACAAACATGAACTGCCGCTTGCGTCCCAAGTAACTTCCGGTCGTTCCGTCTTTGTGAACGTAGTAAGCAGAGACATGGCTGCGGCCAGATGACCTCCTTGCAATCGTCTGAAGAGAATTTAGTAGAACCTAGTAGAATCTTGATCGAAAAATAAAAAGTGAACCAGGCATGTTTCGACTCATTCGCAGTCATTTCTTCCTGTAGTCTTTTGGGTTAATACACCCTATCTTATGGGTGTTGGTCATTGCGTTTTTTTTTACTTACCTTTCTGGCGGCGGTACACCCAATTTAGAGGGCGTACTGCGCAGTCGTAACACCCTAATAAAAAGGTGTACTGTGGAATCACACCTTTATTTAAGGGTGTTCGGGAAAAACACCCTCCTTTAGGGGTGTTAGGTATAACGCCCTTTTCTTAGGGCGTTTTGCTACACCTATATGGGTGTTAGTTATAGGACAAGCCATTTACACCCATAAGGGTGTTACGATGTTTAGTGTGTACCGGTTGGCGACGATAGTCCTCAAAGCGTAACGTTAGGCCTAACGTCAGGCCACACCATACCCGCGTCCCCCCCTTCCCCCTCACGTCAGACAGCTGTGCGTACCGGTTGGCGACGTTAGACCTCAGAGCTTAACGATAGGCCTGACGTTAGGCCTAACGTCAGGCCAGCGCATACCCGCGTCCCCCCCCTCCCCTCTCTCCCGATGCGCAGCCGGCAGTTCGGCTGGCTCCACGATGACGCCGTTGCTATGGAGCCACATGACGCGCCGCAGCCAATGGAAATTTAGGCGCCGTTTCGCTCAGCCATTGGGAATTTAGGTGCCGGTTTTCCATGCTACAGACAACGTTTACAGACAACGCCGGCATCGCTCCATGGGACAGTTAATGCTTTCGCATTAAAAGTGGTCCAATATAGATCCTATAACCAACCTTGAATTAAACGGAAACAATTAAAGAGGTCCTTGAATTCGAAAAAAAAAAAAAAAAACCTGTGAAAGACTCTAATTTAGGCTTCTCAGAAATTACGTTTCCTAAGTTTTCTTTCGATATCATTAGTGGGAGCATCGTAATCTCGAATTAAAATTTCGACGTAGACTCACCCGTTGCTTCGTGCAGAGCCCAGGAGAGCGCGAGAGTGGAGAGCAAATCTAGCAACAGTGACGTCGTCGGTGGGGTGAGCGAAGGTCATGTGACCCTCGCTCGCCTCTAAGCTGGATTGGGGATGCCAGCGATGACATCATGAAGTTTTGGTCCGATAAGAGGTGGCAGAGAGACTCGCCGCATGCATTGCTGCAGTCGCTACACGCATTTCTTAAAAAAAAATACGGTTTACGTTTACTTCTGCCCGAGTTAAGAGCGATATCTAAATTCTCAAGACAAAAAGCTATAGAGGTTAGCTATAAAGCTAAATCAGGTTTATTGAAAAGTGCTTTAGCTTTAAGCATACCATCGGGAGAACGGTGCCCAAATATGCACATATTGCTTACACTTCATACTTACTTATTTTACTATGTTTGTCAATTAAAAAAAAAGCGTATTGATATCTATGCCTGTAACCATGCGAAATCGTTCTACCTAAGAACTACTTACATTGCCCTCTACCTTATAAGGAAGGTGTGTGGTTCCTGCATTTTATATTTCCATGTTTCAATTTTTTAATGTAGTTTTATGTTTTTATATTTAAAGAACCTATTATTATTCATGTGTTTCTTATTTCAGGAACACAGATCTCGAGGTTTCAAGCAATTCCAAGGAACTGTCACAAAGTGCATCGCATCAACTTCTCCGATGGACGAATATTTGCAAAGTTAGAAGTTTTCCACCCGGGGTGTGGTCAAGACGTGGTGGTCGCTCAGGGGATGTGCTCGTCGAAGAACAATAAAGTTTTACATTTTGTATAAAGTGAAGCCGTACTGCCATGTCGCAACTTTCGTATGTGGCGGCGTATAAAACTGTTTATAAATATTTCACTTATTTTATTTCCGTTCAAAGTATGCTTGTAGTAAGTTATTTAGGTTTCCTGCCATTTCAAATAATATTTATAGTTGATAATGCCGTCTCCAAAGGTTTTTTTTTTAGTTCCACCTGCTCTAGAATTCGTCCGAGATTTTGTAATGGTTCAAACTTCATAGAAGTATATTCTACAATAACAATATCTCTCCAACAAAGAAGAGCTGCGGCGAACTATCTTAAATATTTATTTTGTGTGTAGGTATTAATGAATATTAAACCAAGACTTCCACTAATCAGTTTTGCAAAGAAGGTTCCTAAAAGCTAATTGAAACATGCAACTAACTATATACTAATTATTAACCGTGGTGTGAATATATTGTAGAGTTTTCAATTCCATTTCGGGCTCTCTGCAGGTCAATTTTCTGGATCGGTGTAAGGGGTTAAGGTGACACGCAATACCATATATCTGCACTTTACTTCTCTCATATACGTGTGCTAGGGAAGACAATCGCCAATCTCACCCACTCACCTTATGAGTTCGGTGGTAGTGTGCAGTCGAGAGTGGAAAGTGTATAGTCCAGCTCGCTACCGCGCTTTGTAGTTCAGGTGCAGCTGTCAACTTATAGACAATACTCCGCTATGTAAACCAAATCGTGGCACTCTAGCGTCTCGCGCAAAGTGACTGATCGTCGCATCTTCCCTTATGGCTAATCAACCCCGAGTAAGAAAGGTTATGACAGCTACCTCCTCTTACGGCGTGAAACGTTATCTTTGTTTTTATTAGACCGCACTTGGCCGCCATTTTTATCATCACAGATCGAAAGTCGCATTTCTGTAGCGTACATCGATTCAACTTAGCTCAGGGCGTTTAAATATGCTAAAACAAGCAAAACATATATGCTGACTCAGAGTACTTTGTCGCACTGGACGTTCGGCGTTTGATTGAATTAGCGCGAAAAGAAAGGCCATGAAATACATCACGTTGCGCTTTCAGCACTTTTGTGCCTTCATGTACGCGCATCCGCTGCACTGTGACGATTTAGGCTTTTTTCCGCCCTTTTCGGTTACCGCGCGCGCTTCTTTATTGTCATATTTGTACTTTGGCACTCTGGTTCCTTTTTGAAATGTCCGAAAGCACTAGTCAACGTTTTAGAATGATGTGATATTTCTGTATAGAAAGGCATCAAGCAAAGTTGGTTAGTGAATATATTTATCGTAAGGGTTCGGAAGTTGTGGGGTTTCTTAGAATTTTTTTCTCCTCTTGACTGTCATAGTATCGCCGTTGATTTGACGTCATTTTGGCAAAATACTCGACCGCGTGTCCTGTGCCGTAGAATTGTTATAAGTAATATTAAAGTCGCGTATATTCTGTCAGTTGCCCTATTCTATGCTATTTTGTTTGAGAACACCCACCAGTCGTCAGTGGTCTGAACCACTATTTATACTTCGCTCATCACCAAAATTTCCTATCAACTGCAATAGTTCTTCGACGGGGTCAGATCAAATGTTGCCAAAAATGACTGAAGATTTGCATTCCCTGAAGCGTTCTGGACAGTACAATAAAACACACCGATAATGTAAGAGTTAGCTAACGGCCCCACTTAATAAAAAAAAAGGATTTATTTGTGAAGTCTGCAAATAAAAGGCCATTAAGTCCTAAGCTGCAGGAAGTCCCAATACATGTACAGGATTTAATTTTATTGGAAGTGCCGATATTTTTATGTTTAGTATAAAGTACTCATATTGCGAATAATAGAAGACAATACGTGATAACCTTTAACTCGACGGGAGGCAAACAAATTTTCAAATCGAATGCTTTTCGTCCAGATTCAAACTTCGTTACAAAGTAATACATATATTTCTTAACGTCTTGCGTTCGAAAGGAAAACTATTTAAGAGACGCTTTGAATGTTATAAATGCACAGGTAATAGTGGCTGATTTCAAAACTCTTGAATGTACCTGAATGAGCTGGCTCAAGCGAAAGATTTACTGTTGCGTACGCAGGACGGAAACAATAGCGAAACTGGCTAGACAGATGGGTGTTTGCATGCGAAAGGGCTCTGGTTTTCAAAAACTGACGCTATTTATAGTAGCATATGTTCACTTCTAAAATATCATTTCAAGCCTTGAACCGCTTCTTTCATAACCATGAGAAGAAATTTCGAAATAAATTTGAGCGTCGACGTCGACAGAACACATATTTGTTAATATAAGTGAACCAGTTATATCGGTATTTGGCGAAGGGAGACAAGGACTTACGAAGAATTGTGGAGACATGTCTGGTATAACCTCACCTGGAATATATGGCATTCAGCGTCGGGTATTGCTATATCATCCTCGTCCCAAGTTTTAACATGGCCATACCTGAAATTTCTATAAATCCAGATATGTAGCTTTTACTTTGCATCAAGAAGCACTGAACTCACAATGATCAAACACTCAAAAATAATATTAATAGTAATAGTAATATATACATTAACTGTATAAAGGAATTGAATGCGCATCTGGCAGAGGTAATATCGCACTGGTCAAAGCCAAGTGGGTCTTGTAGGACCGGCTCCAGCTTTATAGCAGAAAAAAAAGAATTGCGTAATGCAAAGTAATAATAATAGTATTTTATAATAATATTTTATTGACCAATCAAAAAACAGGTGTTACCGGGTCCGTCAAAGCCTACAATGGCTTGTGGGGCGGGGACCCGGGAGACTGTCGTACGGAGTAACAACCAAGAAGCTTCGGGTAACATGCTTACATTTCAAAACTTATACCCACCCTCCCTCCCTCCCACCCAACCACCCCCACACCCGCACACCCTACGCTGAGTCCGACATAACTGAACGGAGCCATTTTTTTAACTTCTGTTGTTGAATCAAGCAAAAAAACTGAGCCAGGAAGACTAAATAATAATAATAATAATAATAATAATAATAATAATAATAATAATAATAATAATATAATAATAATAATAATAATAATAATAATAATAATAATAATAATAATAATAATAATAATAATAATAATAATAATAATAATAATAATAATAATAATAATAATAATAATAATAATAATAATAATAATAATAATAATAATAATAATAATAATAATAATAATAATAATAATAATAAATTTTATTGACCCATTCAGACGAGAGAAGTAGGATGTGAATACGGGTACATCAAAGCCAATAAAGGCTTGTGTGATGACACCCTAAAAAAAAAAGGACATATGTGTCTGCCTAGGTACAAAATAAAGTAAAATTCACACACAAAAAATATTTAAACTAGCACACAACTAGCATCTCACAAACAGTCTATACACACATCATGAACAGGCAGTTAACTAGTGTCCAAATTTAAGCACTTGAGTTGTTGTTTCAGCGTCTTCAATGATGTAACTTGGTAAATAGAGTCCGGGAGGGCGTTGAACAGAAACGGGACATAGTACTCCTGCATACATTTGCCATATGGAGTGGAACAAAGCTTCACTTCGAAACGAGAGGTGCGACGCATTGTGCGGGATGGAATAACTGGTGTTTTGAAATCGCTGTTCCAAAAGTACCGACGCACAACCGCCTGAATAAACAGAGAACGAAAATTCGGTAGTTTAAGGCTTTTAAATATGTCAGCAGTGTTAGACAGATCCGTATTATATGCAACACTTGTTAATATACCATTAAGTAAAATATTAATTTTCCCTTGCCACCGTCCTGAACAGTTACCGAACACAAGATACACCATAACGGAGTATACTGTAAGCAAGCGCGTGCGCAATAAGAAATCGAATACCGACAGGCAGAAAAACTCGACTGTTAAAAAGTATACAGGCAATAGATCGCAGTTTACCACAAAGGTAAGACATGTGTGAGTTCCCTGACATATCATAATCAAAATATACGCCTAGGTATTTTACATGGTCAACTGATTCGATGGATACGCAATTACAAGGATTGCAGCTTGATGCATGGAGAAAGAACTGCACATTACCCTGATGTTTTTTTAGGGGGTTGTGGAAACAGACAAGTTTTGTTTTAGAACTGTTAATGTCTAGAAGGTTGTTCGTAAACCAATCCATTAAATGCGTGGAGTTGGCCTGGAGTATGTTGAGCGAATCAGAGAAATCAATATGACGCGCGACAAGGAGGGTATCGTCGGCATATTGGTAAATTTTGCATCCATTTATAACATGGGCCATGTCGTTCACAAAAATATTAAAGAGCAAAGGTGAAAGAATAGAACCCTGAGGAACTCCCGCCTTTAAAGATATAAGAGAGCTTTTAAAGTCTCCGATTACTACACGTTGGGCACGATCAGATAGGAAGCTTTCTAGTAAGGAAAAAAACATACCGCGAAACCCTAAATTTTGTAATTTTCTTAGAAGCAATTGATGGCTAACAGTATCAAAGGCTTTAGATACACCAAGAAATAGAGCACAAGCGAACATATTTGTTTCAAATGTTGAGTACAAATAATCAGAGAAGTCATCCAGAGCTGGTTCGGTTCCTCGTCCAGCGATAAAGCCGTATTGAGTTGACCTAAAGATATCATGCTTATTAATAAAACTGCTCATTGATTGAAATATGTGTTTTTCAAGTAATTGCCCTATAATTGGCAATATAGATATAGGGCGATAGTTTTCAACTTGAGATCGTATTCCTCCTTTAAAAAGAGGTCTTACCATGGCTACTTTGAGGCCAGTGTGTATGGAACCACACGTAATGAAACCATTTAGCATAACTAAAAGAACATTCTTAATCTTCGTGAAGTTTATTTGGAGGTCATACGTGCGAATGCCATCAACCCCGGGTGACCTGTTAGTTTTAAAACCAAAGAAAAGAGAATGAAGATCTGTGTCCTCTATAGTGGGAAGAAACGCTGATGTTAATGATGTGTTATGCAAAGTGCAAGAGTGGTCATCATTGTTTCGGCACACACCAGAGTACGTAGCAAAGAAGTTGTTGAACGCTTCAGCTAAGGATGATGACAGTGCGCCGAAATGTTTTTTGATAGTGTGGTCAATAGATTGTGTAGTACTAGTGCATCGGAATTGATTAATTAATGACCATGTTTTAAAGGAACTACGCTTGGCTTCTTCAAATTTTGATTTGAAATACTGTCTTTTTGCGCAGCGAATTATCGCGTTCACTTTGTTTCTAGCTTGCTTAAATTCATTCCTCAGGTTTATGTTATTTGGAGACTTTCGACACCGACTCCACAAGATATCCTTTTCCTTAATTTTTTCCAGGATACTAAAGTTGAGCCATTTGTGTTGTAGTCTGCGCTTTTTCAAAATAACAGTACGTTTAGCAGCTTCAGTTAAAGAGTTAAAATCCTGCACAAACCGTGGATAAATATTATCGTTGTTGACAGAGTCCAGGAAGCCATCCCAATCATATGAGGCAATTGATTTGTCCAGCAATACAATATCAATGATTTTGACCTGTTTAGAAATTTTAGGTTCAGGAGCTGACGCTGAGTTGTGTGTTACTCGACAACCAACGAAGTAGTGATCTGCAAGTTTTGAATGAATCACAGCGCTATCCACCCGGGAGTTTGGCGCTCGTATGCTTATATGGTCGATACAGGAAGAGACTAGTTTAGTGCCTAAGAGTTCTTCTCTCGTTGGGGCAGTAATTACACATCCTAAGCCAGAGGTGGACAAAATGTTTAAGTAGTCACATACGATGGTATTACTTTTGTTTAGTTTTTCTATATTAAAATCACCCACTAAACAGAGGTGATGAATACACGATAACGTTGAGAGAGTCAGTTCTAGCTCACTCAGAAATAACCTAGCGTTTTCTGAGGGAGGCCTATAGAAACACAATAGACAGAGCGAAAGATTGAAATAATCTAGTTTGAGGGCCAAGGATTCGGCGTGAGAAAATACTAAATCTAGGGTAGAGACTTGCCATCTTTGGTGTACGTAAGCTACAATGCCACCTCCGCTGCGGGTTGGTCTTAGAGAAAAAAAGGTACTGTAATCTTTGATGGTGTATTGGCTAAGCATAGATTCAGGAATATTAGTTTCAGTGAAAATAAAAGCATCGACGTAAGACATCAAATCCCGAGCAATTAATAACAAACAATCCCAGTGTTTGCGGAGGCTCCGAATGTTAACATGTAAACAGACAAAAGTGGTTCCCTTCGGTTTTCCTAGGAATGTATGAAATGCCGTTAAGTTACTAACAGTTGAAAAGTTAGCGTTCGTGGTCTAAACGATATTTTCAATGTCCGCCACGGAATTAATCCGTAACAGAGGTGAGCCTTCAGCTTTCCTTGCGTAGATTTGTGCATTTTTTGTCCAAATGTACCTGTAGTGCATCTCCTTTCCCCTGCTTCTTGCAATACAGAACAACTCACGGTTAGCACGGGTGAGGTTATCGTTGAAAAACAGCTTGGAAAAAGAGCCGTCACGGTTGAGGTCTCTCAGTCGTCCACGACAACCCATCCACTGCTCCTTTAGATCGACCGAAGCAAATCTTACCAGGAGCGGAGGGACACCATCAGGCTTGTCCTTCTTGTTGGGCAGACGCCGGATGGAAAGGATGTCGGATGTTCGGAACTGAGGGAGACCGATCTTGGAGGCTAGGTCACAAAGAACCTTGCCCAGGTTTTCCTTTGGAGTGAATGGTACTCCCTGGATCTCCATATTAGGTAACCGGTGCTGTTGGTCACGATCATTTAGTTCAGCTTTAAGCTGGAGGATGGTGTTGGCCTGCTCTCTAACAGTAGCCTGCAGCGCTCCGATTTCGCCACCCATTCCCTCCGTCGCTTCTTTTTGAGCTTTGGCTTCAGCTATTGCAGAGTCATATTGCGCACTGAGGAATTTAACGGAATCTTCAACGTCTTGGACGGTAGTCCGCAGCCAATCTACCGTAGGTTTCAGAGCCAACAGTGCGTCGACTTTTTCAGGAAGTGTTAAAAGCGTGTCTATACTTTCTTTTAAGCACAGCAGCCTGTCTAGCTTTTCGTTGACAGAAGCCAGTTGTGCCGAGAAACTGTTGGGGTCCTCTTGGAAGGTGACATCCCCATTTCCTGAGCCAGCACGGCTGTCTTTGCTACGGCAGGTCTTGCAGCGCCATTTCTCACGCTTCGGTGCTCCCATCGTCGTGAAGGTAGCCTCTGCGATGCCGGCGCATTGCCCCAAATGTAAGGCGCTGTGACAATCCGCACATGTCATAAACCTACCATCAGCCGACACACTCGCACCACACACACCGCAGGTGAGGGGTGGGGACATGTTGAAACAGCAGGAAGTTATTCCATAGATGTCAACGAGAGGAAAGAGGAAACAGGGGAAAAGCAGGGCCAATAGGTGAGACGTTCAACTCACCGTGTAGACCGTTGCGTCAAGGGAGCCATGATATTGGACGGGTGATACAAAGCCAGGTAGGGTGGTCCCGCCGAGGGCAATAAAGGCGGCGGTGACTCGGTGTGGATCAAGAATCGGTCCCGCGATGTCGCCAGGGCTTATAATTGCTGTCTAGATTCCTTGGTGGCGTTGGATAAGCTTAATAACTGATACTTTTACCGAAAACTTGGAGAGCCATAGAAAGAACGGGTGATCTCGGTGACTTCGTCGTCGTCCATCATTAATATGCTGCTTCCTGCTGTTTCAACATAATGAATAATAATAATAATAATAATAATAAAAATAATAATAATAATAATAATAATAATAATAATAATAATAATAATTTTATTTCACAAATATAAATACAATACATACAAATGCGGGTCCGTCAAAAGCCAATAGCGGCTTGTGGGACTGGACCCGGCAGCGGCGTAGAAAATACCAAAACTATTCACATGAAAACAAAACAAAAAACCATCAATTATTTGAAATACAAAAAAGGGAAAAAAATACCAAAACTATTCACATGAAAACAAAACAAAAAACCATCAATTATTTGAAATACAAAAATACAAAAAAGGGAAAAAAATCTGAAAGAATAAAAATACAAGCGAAGAAAACCGAACACCAAGAAGGATCTCTTACAAAGAAAACAAGGTCACTATAACACTGAAAGAACCACTATAACACTACAATAGTGAATAATACAAATAAAGAAAACCGTACATCATCTAGAATGTTCTTGAGCTACAAAGACAAGGTCAATCAAAAAAAGCAAAAACACGACAAAAGGAAAAATAGTATTTGACAGTCACTTGAACGAGGTAATGTAGGGTCAAAAACAAATGTAAGAAAATTTAGCATATTGTTTTAAGCTGTCTCTTTAATTGACGTTTTGAGTTCAACTCTAAAAAGGAATCAGGTAGGCCATTAAAAAGGTCGGGCACATAAAATGAGCGTAATCGTTTACCGTACTTGGTATAAACACGAGGAATGATGAAGCGCTCACCGTCCCTTAAAATACGATCGGACACACGGGGGGTCTTAAAAGTGCTAATCCAATAGTGCTTCATAATGACACTTCTTTTAAAAAGAGCTGCAAAACGCGGCAGGCGCAAAGATAAAAACAGTTCGTCACTTGGGGTATCAAGAGGAGCGTAAGCTACGCCCCTTAGAATTCCCCTCAATATACTATCAATTTTGTTCTGCCAAATCATTGAACAGTTTGCATAGACTGTGATACCGTAACGTAAAACACCGTAGGCTAAAGAGTTGACCAACATCTTTCGAACAGAAAAAGGAAGAAATGATTTTAAGGAATATAACATGCATGATACACTTCGGAGCCTTTTAGCAACATAGCTAAGATGCGAGTTCCAAGACATGTCACTATCAAAATATAACCCCAAGTATTTCGCTGTGTAAACATATTCAATAGGTGAGCAGCTGCAGCTAACACAATTTGACGTGTGTAGCAGAAATGGGAAATCAAGGCATTTACGTTTTAATGGACTGCAGAAACACATAAGTTTTGTTTTTTGAACGTTAATTTTGATAAGATTTGTTTGAAACCAGTCCATTACCTTTGTAGCATTAACTTGTAACGTGTTAAGTGCACTGTGCAAATTTATATGGCGGGAAAGTAACAACGTATCATCTGCGTATTGAAAGATCTCACCACCTGACATCGCCTTAGCAAGATCGTTCACATACAGATTAAACAGAAGAGGGGACAAAACAGAACCTTGAGGAACTCCGGCTTTAAGAAATACTTTGGCGCTTTGGGTATTGCTGACAGAAACGAGCTGTGTCCGGTTCGGACACAGCTCCGGTTATTATTAACCGGAGCTGTGTCCGGTTAATAATAATAATAATAATAATAATAATAATAATAATAATAAGATTAAACAATCAATCAGTTTTTTTTATTCTACAGTCCCCAGGAACAACCCTGTAGTCTTGGTGCTAGTACACTGGTGGATAATGTAATAATAATAATAATAATAATAATTTTATTTATTTATTTATTCATTTATTTACAGATACTACTGCCTTCTCAAGGAAGGCGTTGTAGGACGGGCTTCTAAACAATGACTGAAACGTACAATATGGAACAAGGCCAGTGCAACGAACACAGTAAAGAGCAGACACCATGAAACCCACAACCAAAATATTGCACAACAATGAAATGAAACAGTGAACATCATTACACTTTACCGTGCACCTTTTACCGTTTACGCTAGAAAGCGAACAAGACATTGAACGATGTTGTATACACAAACGACCAACACAACTTCAGTTCGAGATATATAGCTGCCAAAATATTTCAGGGGCAGTGCGTTGAAAGATTGGCGAACAGCCAGCAGTCACAACAAAATCAAAACAATACGCAACAAGTAGCCTCGAGGTTATTTAAAGAATGAAAAGAGCGAGGCATTAAATGATTGGGTGGAAGTCGTGTTTACGATATCAAAAGGCAGCTCATTCCATTCAGTAAGGGGTTTAGGAAAAAGAGAAAACTTGAAGCAGTCGGTATGGCATTGATAGTCTGTAAGTGATAAGGCATGGTAGCTACGTGTGCTTATCGCAGATGTTAGAGTGACATAGCGTTACCTATCTGTTCTAAAGCCATCGTTTATCAGTGTGTATAGGAAAGTGAGTCTGTTAATTTTCCTACGCGTTTGGAGGAGCTGGATACCGGCTATGTTGTATAGGGCACTCACAGAATCTAATCTTTTGTATTTGTTGTAAATTAATCTTAGTGTCTTCTTTTGTACCCTTTCGAGTTTATTTATTTTCGTTAATGTGTGTGGATCCCAAATAATATCAGCATATTCCAAAAGTGGCCTGATGAAAGATTTGTAGGCTATTAATTTTGTTGCAGGTGTAGAGTGTCTCAAGTTACGTCCCAGATACCACAGTTTGAACATCGCCTTCTGACACAGCGAGTCAATGTGGGCATTCCATCTGAGATCAGGAGATATAGTGACTCCAAGATATTTGAATGAGAAACTTTTTGCAGAGCAGAGTTATTTAAACTGTATGAAAAGACCAACGGAGACTTTTTACGCGTTATTGTCATCGAAACACATTTTTCAAGGTTTAACTGCATTTGCCATGTCCTGCACCAGTCACTGATTTTTCTCAGGCTCGAATTGAGATTAGCTTGATCTGCGCCATTTTTAATTTCAGAAAATATAACCAGATCGTCGGCAAATAGGCGAAAATTTATGTTGATGTTATCTTTTTCTACGTCGTTTATATAAACGAGGAAAAGGAGAGGGCCTAACACGGATCCCTGGGGAACGCCTGAATGCACCGGCAGTAATGATGATCGTTCCTTCTTTAACTCAACAAGCTGTTTCCTATTGCATAGGTAGTCTTTAATCCACCGAAGCACTTTGCCATCTGGTAATAATTTAGTTAGTTCTACAAGAAGTTTGGGGTGTGACACACGGTCGAAGGCCTTCGAAAAATCTAAAAATATTACATCCGTTTGCCCCCTTTTGTTAATAATTTCCGAAAAATAATGAACTGTTTCCCCAAGTTGCGTAGTCGTAGAGAGCTTCCACCTGAAACCATGTTGTTCAGAACAAATAACGCTGGTTGTTTAGAGAAAATGAGAAATATGGTTATGTACTATATGCTCAAGCAGTTTGTTGACCGTGCAGAGCAGGGAAATCGGTCTATAATTAGTAGTGTCATCGGTGCTCCCCGATTTGTGGATGGGAACGACTCTTGCGCATTTCCAATCATCTGGCACTGAACCTTCTCGTAGCGATTTTTCGAATAAACAGTATAACTATTTAGAACACCATTCCGCGTATCTCATTAAAAATTCATTCGGTATATCGTCGGGACCAGAACTTTTTTTAGTATCTAGACTGAGCAGAGAAGCGAACACTCCTTCCTCTGAGACGGCAATATCAGGCAGTGACTGTGCAAACTGGAAATCTGGCGAGCTCGGTTCGACACCGTTGTCTTGCGAAAACACACTGGAAAAGTACTGGTTAAAGGCGATCGACATTTCTTTGCCCGCAGTTACGTCTACTCCGTCAACAATTATTTTATCTAGCTGTTCATTCTTGGGAGAAATGTATTGCTAGAATTTCCTTGGGTCTGTTAGTAAAAAGTGAGGTAGTGAGACGTTAAAAAATTTATACTTGGATGTGCGTATAGAATTGTTTAACACCTGCTTTTGCTCCCTCATCTTGTCAGCATACTCTCCAAGTAGAAGATTGTGTTTATTTTTGCGCAGTCTATGAATTCTGCGTTTTAAGTGAATAATATTACGCGTTAACCACGGTTTGTTATGATTTTTGGAGCGGAGAGTTCTTTTAGGCACATAAAGATTTAAACACCCATGAACCAGGTTTTTGAAATACAACCACATTTCGTTAACATTATTTGCTGGCGAAGAGTACAGACTAAGGAAAACGTCATGTTTAATTTCAAATTGGTCAATAATACTTTCGTCGAGCGCGCTCTTAATATCGTACACTCTGTGTGTGCTCCTACGAGCAGGACTAGCACAACCTACACAAGGGGGATTATATTCAAAAACAACAATGCGATGATCTGAGATGCCTTCCGAGACCTCACATGAAAAAGTGCGCTACGCTACATCACTTGAAACAAACACGAGATCAAGAGTATTTGACGATGAACCTTGAATACGTGTGGCTGTAGTGACGGTTTGATAAAAGTTTACATTGAACGACATTTCGGTTAACAAGACAGAATCAGTACAGTTGTGGTTCAAAGGAGAAAGATTTTCCCAGCTAATATCGGGAAGGTTAAAGTCACCTGCAATAATAACGTGCTCATTTTTTTTTTTACAATGGGCGTGAGGTGTGAGTATAAATTTTCTAGAAACGACAAGTCAGCATAAGGGGGCCGATAAACACCACCAACAATAATGGGAGGAGTAAAGGAGTTTATTCTAGCCCAACAAGACTCGGTTCCATCAACATCATTCATAACCGTAAAGTTCAGCGTATCTTTTAACATTATTGCGACCCCTCCACCTCGAGAGCACCGGTATTTTCGAATGATTTTAAATCCGCTGGAAACAATTTCAGAGTCACTGATAGAGCTATGGAGCCATGTTTCAGTGATGACCAGTACATCGGGGTCATGCTCAGCCAACAAAATGTCAAGATCGTCAAGCTTGTTCAAAAGGCTACGAACATTTACGTTGATCAGCTTAAAACTACTTGGCCCTGTAAGTTGACGTCAATGTTTGGAAAATGAAGAAACTGCATGCAGCCTATCACGCTGAGCCGTATCACAGTTCCAAACATAGGCGTCACCGTTGATAAAGAGCTTATCATAGACGAGTTTAACCTTTTGTTTGTTAGCTCTCTCGGCTTGGGAGCTCTCCCATAAGTTACGACGCAATGATTGTACACGAACAGAGTAATCTTCGCCAATAGCGATATTAGTACCTTTTAGATTCGTAACGTTTTTCAAGAGGGCTATCTTTTCATTGTAGTCAAAAAACCGCACTATAACTGGTCGCACTTTGTTTCTTTGATTTTTCCCTAGCCTATGTATGCGTTCGATGGAAGTTACTGTGACGCCTAGCATGCTTTCGAAGATGTTCACACTTACATACTCTTTTAAACCGTAAAAAGTCTCTTGAGCCACTTCAGGAATACCATAAATTATTAGGTTGTTGCGTCGTGACCTGTTTTCAAGATCGTCCAGTTTCAGTTCAATATGCGATACGGAAGATGTTAGACCTGTTATTTTCTCCTCGCAATCTTGTATTTTCCTTACTTCCATGTTCAGGTTTTCAATCGGCCGTTCGATAGAATCTAAGCGATTATCAAGTTTTGCAAGCGCTTGATCGAATGACGATTTCCACGTTTTGATGTCCGCTACGTCTTGAGCCATCTTGTTTTGGCTCTTGAGAATCTGCGCAAGCAATTCCTCAGTTGTAGGCACAGGCTTCAGTTCTACGTCGCCAGACAAGGCCAACTTGATTAGGGAGTTTATAGCAGAAATGAAATCAGAACATGCCTGGGGGCTTGGCAGCAGTAAAAGACAGATGTTATTGCTTTTGTGAGAGTCAGAATCAAATTCACCAACCTGCACAAGAGCGAAGAACAGCTTAGGCGTCATGTTGGTTTGCTGCTGCCAAGCCCAGTGGTGGATGCTGGGTTCAGTCGCTCTTTTATACACCGGAGGCGCTGGCGCTGTAGTCGTAGATGGTCTGGTGACTTGCAACGATGCAACTCTGGGGCTCACGCGAGGTGGCTGTCGATACGACGTGAGGTTTAAGGACAGCAAGTTCACACTTGGCAAGTGTACGTTTACAATCAGCGCTGTGGCGTGGTTGTTTTCTTGGATGAAGTGACTTGCAGAATGGTAGTCGACTGGCCATGGGGATGCCCATATCAGCGGCTGCACAAGAACGAAGAACAGTTTAGGCTTCATGTTGGTTTGCTGCTGCCAAGCCCAGTGGTGGATGCTGGGTTCAAAATAATAATAATAATAATAATAATAATAATAATAATAATAATAATAATAATGATAATAATAATAATAATAATAATGATAATAATAATAATAATAATAATAATAATAATAATAATAATAATAATAATAAGAAGAAGAAGAAGAAGAAGAAGAAGAAGAAGAAGAATATATTTATTTATTTACGCTGGGTTAGTTAAAAAGAGCAGAAGGCAGGTTCGTCTAAGCCAACAAGGGCTTGTGGGACTGAACCTAAAAGGTATAGTGATTCACAGGAAAGTTCCAGAAAGTAATAGGAAAAAACACAAAAACACAACGCAATAAGAAAGCACCAGTTCAGAGTCACACTTCATCAAAAGTCAAATTTCAAAGGATCAAGTTCTTGACCAGCAGATCAATAGACAGTATTAGAAAATGAACACGAACGTGTATTGCAGACAAGCTAAAGTAGTTACTTGTATAGCAAGACGTTAGAGTGCGCCACTCACATACAAATAAATGAGAACAATAATTGATAGACAAGAAGACAGTTTCTGCGCGAAGCAATAAACAAATTTACAAAACAATATAGTTAATGATCACTTATTTTCTTTGTTGATAAATATATTGCGTAGTTCTATTTTAACTTTTGTTTTGGAAGTAAGGTTCGAGAGACTTGGTGGTAACTCTTTGAAAATGTGAGGGACATAAAATGAACTCATGTTTTTCCTAGACCGTGTATAACATGTTTGAACGGCGCAGAGTGGAACTTTCCGCAATTGCCGCGTGACGGGGTGAGTAGATTTAAAGTCGTCCTTCCAGTTGTAATTGAGCACTACCGTCTCTAGGAACAAAGATCGAAAGTTCGGCATTGATAAAGTTTGAAATAAATCTAAATTAGAAAAACTCATGCCATAGCACACATTTCTCAAAATTCATTTTTAAAATACCGTTCACTTTTTTGGGCCATAGTCTTGAGCTATGCGTTTGCGCAATAAGCTATGCGTTTGCGCAAACCGAGGGGCATGAATGTTTTGATGTTATAGAGCAAACAGGAGACACTCCTAAGTTTAGCACTGATTTTAGTGAGATGCGAATTCCATGAAAGATCAGAGTCAAAGAGAATGCGAAGATATTTTACTGTGTCACAATATGGAACTTTATTACAATGGCACGGGAAACAATTAGATGTGTGTAAAAAAAGTGGATATTTAGCGAAACAACTTTCAAAGGATTGTGGAAGCATACGAGCTTTGTTTTAGAGACATTTATAGCAATCAAATTTTGATTAAACCAATTCATGAGCTCATTAAAAGAATGTTGAAGCATCTCCATTGCTTTTGGTTATGAAAGATGACGAGTCAACACAAGAGTATCGTCAGCGCATTGATAAATCATACATTTGGTAACTGCGCTAGCCATATCATTAACATAGATGTTAAAAAAGAGCGGCGAAAGTATGAAGCCATCGAAAGTATTGGGGTCAATTATTTCAACTCGACGTATGTCAGTTCTCGATTCAATAGGAGTCTTGCCAGGAAATTCTAAATGGCACGCCACAAAATAGTGGTCCGATAGCTTTTCAGTTATAATTGCCGATTGTGTTGTCGAGGTTGGCGCTCTTAAGTTGATGTGGTGGATTGACGAGCTAACAAGTTTGCCGCTAAGAAATGCCTGTCTGGTTGGGTCGAGAATCGTGGGCTCGACACCGTAGTCCCATAATAAGGTAAGGTATTCGCAGACTAGTGACTTCGAGGGTTTCATGAGATCAATGTTAATATCTCCTGTGAAGCAAAGGGTCGCATTTACCGGCAAAGACTGTAGACGATTTCGTAACTCTGTGAGCAAATTGGCAACACTTTCGGAGGGTCTTCTATAGAAAACTAGTAAGTAGAGGTCATACATGGAGGTTAGGATATGCAGTGCGACTGATTCACAAGTAAGGAACGAAACAGTTATTTCAGAATATAACCATGAGTTTTTGAGGAAAACTGCAATTTCGCCACCGCGCTTGTTGTCGCGGGTGCGGAAGCAGCTACTAAAACTGGGTAATGAGAACATCTCTATATCTTGGCTGCGAATATTAATTTCGGTTAGAACAAATGCATCTGCTATCGGGAGCACATGGTTCATGACTAATCTAAATTCGTCCGAGTGTTTATGAAGGCTTCTTACGTTAACATGAAATAAGGTAAATAAAGTCGGTGTTGGTGGGAAGCTTTGCGAGTAAGTCTTATGGTCTTTAAATCGAGAAGTGGTGAGCATTGAAGTCTACACAATGTGCTCCAAAGCAGCGGCGTTGGTGATGCGGAGCACAGGTGAATTTCCGGTTTGCTTTGCAAAAATTTGACCGTGACAAGCCCCTACAAATTTGTACCCTTTTCCTTTTCCTCTTGTTCTTGCCTGCTAGAAGAGTCGTTTGTTGGCGTCCGTGAGGTTGTCGTTGAAGGAAATCCTGGGCTGAGAATCTTTACGGGGTAAAGAACTCAAGCGGGAGCGACACATCCTCCAACGTTCTTTCAGATGAAGGGACAAAAAGCGAACCAGTATGGGAGGAATGAAATCACGCCTTGCAGGTAGGCGGTGTGCATCTTCGACATGAGTCGGCTGAAAACCCTCGATGTTCAATTGCCCTGCCAAGTCTGTGATGATCCCTTCGAGATTCTCGCCGGCAGAAAATGGAATGCAATGAATTTCTAGATTTGCCAGAACATTAGATTGATCAGCGTAATTTTGTGTGTCTCTTAGCTGCTGAATCTCAAGCGCTTGGTCAGCTATCAATGTCCGCAAGGCATTCGTTTCTACTTGGAGCTCCTTGACCTCTTTCTCTTGCGTTTTCACCGAGTTTATAAGGGAATCATAATGTGACGAAACAAAAGTCAGAGACTCTTGCATCTCGGTCATGGTGACACGCATCGTGTCCACCGTGAGCTTCAGGGACAACAGAGAGTCAATCTTGGGGTGCAGATCTTGGAGATTGTCGACGGTGTCCTTCCAGGAAAGGAGACGGTCAAGTTTCTCATTCACCTCTGATAGCTGTGCCAAGAATGCAGAGGGCTCGGCTAGAGACGATTGTGAGTCTGATATTAAATTATGTTTCCCGGCTCCTTCACGGCACGCAAGGCATCGTCATTTCTCAAGTTTCGCGGCGCACATACCCTTAAATGTGCAGTTAGCTATCCCTGAACACTTCTTTCCGAGATGATATCGCCGAGACCAATCAGCGCATTTCATGCATCTGCCGTCGTTTGGCACAGGGCTGGAGCAAGTTCCACAAATTGAGGCATCGGCCATGGTATTAGGACAACGACGACAAAGAGGCACGAGAAAGAGCAAATCGAAAACAACGTAAAGAACTATAATCGAGAAGAACAGTTATAGGCTCACCGGTGAAGCTAAATGCACCGCGAGAGCTTTGCGCATAATGAGGGACGGATTCTACCGTCGGCACCAGGTCGCAGAACAAATGTAGGACCCTCAGTTTGAATGGCACCGCGAAACGGTTAAAGTCCCATATGTAGAGTGAATGCGCTTTTGTGGAGTGTATGTGGGGTTCAGATGACAACTGTGACGTTGATTTAGCTCGTTGAAAGACCAACAGTGTTCAGCAATCCCGAGGTGACAAGCCGAGAGATCCCGATATGGAGGTTGGTACTTGCCGTGTGACCAGTTCGTAGCCTGCTGGTGTTCCTAAGACCTCCACAGACGAAACGGATGCTGCATTCGGTGGAGCGGGAATAACCAGTGGTCTTCATTCACGTAAAAGACGGCGGTCGGATTGCTTGGTTGTTAAAAGCAGCAAAATTAATAGTAATAATAATAATAATAATAATAATAATAATAATAATAATAATAATAATAATAATAATAATAATAATAATAATAATAATAATAATAATAATAATAATAATAATTGTTTATTGCTACCAGCAAAGAAAAGTTTAGTATTGCGGATGCATCAAAGCCAGCAGGCGGCTTGTGCGACGCCATCCTCCAATAAAAAAACGATATGTAGCTGTGTAGCTACGGAAAATACAATAATATAAAACAGACAAAAAAGAGAAATATAAACAAAATTCTATGAAGTTAGCCACTCTAGCTATAACGTGAAGATTTTGCGCGACAGGGTATTATGCACATACTAAAGCGGAAATCAAGAGCAGTGTCAAAGCAAAATGAAATACCACAAAACTGGAAAATATGCGAAAAAATTCACAGAAGGTGTCTTCTGTTAAAATGTCCTACAGACAGCAGAATATTCATTAATGTTCCAGAAAGGCAGGCGTTTAAAAGTGGCACACATTACCAAGCAAAATGCGTCTACAATATAAACAAACAGGATAGAGACCGAAACCAATAGTTCCCTATTAAAACGAAATACCTCTAAGCATCTTTTTAACTTTGCCCAAGGATGTTTGGTTTAGAAGTTCAGGTGGTAAGTGAGAAAAAATATATGGCACATAGAACGCACGCGTACTTTCGCCATAACGAGTGCGGAAAAGAGGTATGTGAAAAGGGAAAAATAATAATAATAATAATAATAATCAATCAATCAATCAATCAATCAATCAATCAATATTTATTTGGTGCCCAGGAACGACCTGACGGTCTTGGTGCTGGCGCACCCCAACCCCAACTACAAAATAAAACACAAAATATTACACAAGATACGTAACACAAGAAGCGAAACATTTAAATACACTCAGGAAAGGGAAGACTTCAATGCATAGCACAAATTGGCAACGCACAGGAGCTCGCGCAACGCGCAGTCGTACATCGCCCAAAGTGGGTGGCAGGCATCGATTGAGAAATTAAGAGGAAAAGACTAAGGTTGAACACATTCAAATAGGAATGACTACGAAGATGAACAGTGAATTCCGATCGTAGACACTGCGACGATGAAGCAACAAAAAAAAAAAAAAAATTGGGAACAAGCGTTGATCAAAAACTGGATTGACGACGCCACGATGCGGAAGCTTAGAACAAGCAAGAGAATATAAAGTCTATGATTTGTGAGGTCAGCTCACATCGAACTAGAACAATGTTCGAAGCGAGAGGTGAAACGCCTGAAAGCAGGAGTCAAAAATATCTAATTTCTCCGTATGCACATTGTACAGTTCTGACGACCTAACGAGGGGGCATTGCTTGTTAAGGTTATTGGTCGTATAGAAAGGTGATCTGAGTCTTGCATTCACACGTGGAATTCTCAAATTCAAAGCAGACAAAAGCGTCGAGGAGTCAATCAGTCCGTGTAAGACCTTGTACAGAAACAAATTGTCAGCCTTTTCGCGGCGCTGGCAAAGGCTCAGTATATTTACTCGCCTCAACTCAGCTTCATAGCCCGAAAGGTGCTCGTTCACAGCAAGATAACGGTACTTAAAAATGGAGATAAATTTTTGTTGTACACGCTCTATTCTTGATGAATTCGTAGAACAAATTTCGTTCCACACAACGGACCCATATTCCAGCTGCGAATGGCACAACACGCAGTAGAGCGTAAGAAAGGCAGAAGGGTTGGAGAATTCTCTGGTCAGGCGGCATGAAACTCCCAACATGCGCAATGACGTGCAGACTACCTTTGTCACATGATGATCGAAATGCAGGCTAGAATCGAATATGACGCCGAGATCTCTGATTTGGGAGACGCGAGACAGTAAATCTCTATGAATACGATAGGGGTAGCATACAAGTTGTGATTTTCGTGGAAGGGTCATAACTTTAGTTTTAGTGCGATTTAAGGAAAGCTTGTTACGTTTACACCAATCGTTGAACGAGTTCGCGTCGTTCTGGAGTTTAATGCAGTCGTCAACAGTTCGTATTTCCCGGTATATTTTGGTGTCGTCTGCGTACTGCAAACAAAAAGAATCAGACACGACATGTTGGACGTCATTGACGAATATGGAAAATAGAAGGGGGCCTAGAATGGACCCTTGAGGTACGCCTGAGATTATCTTGAAGGTTGCGGAAGTAAAGTTATTGACGCGGACAGAGCCTTCTCTGTTTAACAAGTAGTTCTTGAACCATGCGAGAACCTGTCCGCAAACACCGTAATAAGAAAGCTTCGACAACAACAATTTGTGGTCGACAAGATCGAAGGCGTTACTTAGGTCAAAGTACACTACATCGAGTTGACCCCTGTTGCAAACAACGTGGGAGGCAGTTGACATAAAAGTGACCAGATTAGTGGTCGTAGACCTGCCGTAAACGAAGCCATGCTGGCTAGGAGCTATTAGGTTTTTAAATGAAAATGATAAGTGTTTGTGGACGACCATTTCAAAAAGCTTAGACAAGGAAGACAGAAGAGAAATAGGCCTATAATTAGAGATGTCTTCACTTTTACCGGACTTATATACAGGAACAATTACTGCAAGTTTCCAGGCTTCTGGAAAAACAGCAGATTTCAAGGAGGTATTAAATATCTTGCAAATTACAGGAATAAATATATCATGATAAGCTTTAATTAAGGCAGATGGTATTCCATCATGACCTGTTGAGAGTTTTGGTTTCATTTTCTTGATACATTCCTCAACAACTTGTTCGTCGGCGGTGACCGTGCTTAGCACATTGTCGGATCCAGCCGCGGGAGGAACATAAGCGCAGGAATCGTCGGAATCTGTGTACACCGACTTAAAGTGCCGAGCAAACATTTCAGATTTCAGGTAATAATAATAATAATAATAAAATAATAATAATAATAATAATAATAATAATAATAATAATAATAATAATAATAATAATAATAATAATAATAATAATAATAATAATAATAATAATAATAATAATAATAATAATAATATAATAATAATAATAATAATAATAATAATAATAATAATAATAATAGTAACGTTCATTTACACCATAAGATGGTGGCGATCAGGGAAAAAACTGTCAGGCACAGCTTGACGGGTCCCTGACCACCTAAAGAAAGCATCAACAGAGCCGGGAAAAACAGTAATCAAGAGAAAACAAAAAATTGTACAAGGATGGCCGCTATCACAACATTTTAAACAATAATTTTAGATTTTTGTTTTTACATTGAGGCATGATGGACACCAGAGATAAAATCATACAAAAACTAGGCACAAAGACTACAAGGAAAGGCAACTACCTCTAGCTGCTGGAGAAAAAGGGTGATCTCATTTTACTTATGAATAACTTATCTCAATCTATACTTTTAGCCATATACAAATTGAGTAGATTGGGGATAGTGTATTTAAGCATATGTTTGCCATAGTGTGTTCTTGGTGTAGCCACCTCCCAACATGCAGCACCACGGGTAGGGTAACTATGAACATTTTTTTATAAGCGTCCAAGATCTATTAAACAAATGGTGTCTTTAAGTTGCTCTACTTTGAGGCCAGTGCTAAGCCTATATTCATATGATATATGCACGTTTATGACGCGAAATTTTTGAAATAAGCCAGCTGTGTAAAAATCATACGAGACGGCAACTAGATCCCTCAGTGATTTTTCGCAGTACATGTAAATTGTCCAGATTTGTTAAAGTTATTATTCCCCAAACTAAATGGCAATAATTTAAGTAAGAATAAAATAGAAAATTATATAATAATAATTTAACGCTTGTGAGTAAAACATAACGATGACGATTTAACATGCCCACAATTTGGGATAGCTTTAGAATAAGAGAGTTTATATGACTTTCCCACGACATATTTTCAAAGGTGACGCCTAAGGGGTTAAAACGATTCACTATCTCGATTTTGGTTGAATTTAGAACTATGTCCTTGGTAATGGTAACGAGTTTATTTTTAGGACGAAAAAGCATGGCTTTTCTTTTATACACATTTATTTATAATGCCTTGTTATGACTCCACGTTTGTAACCAAGACAGTGCCAGATTTGCCATATCGAATAACAGATCAGTATAATCTGCAGAAAACAGTATGCTCGTGTCACTAGCATAGTTTCCAAGTTTTGCGATTGCGTTAAAATTGACTATATTATTCACGTATATGTGAAAGAGAAAGGGGTGCAATATACTACCCTGTGGTTCACCAGCAAGAATAGGTTTTATAGCGGAGGAATTCCCATTGATATAAACATATTGCGTTCGATGCACCAGATAAGATATTATCAGCTGTAAAGCGTGCCTTCGAATTCCATAGTTTACTCATTTCGATAGTAAAAGTTTATGAATGAGGCAGTCAAACGCTTTGGTAAAATCGATAAAGACTACAAGAACCATATTTTTGTTTTCAAAGCTTTGTAAAACAAATTGTTTTAGAACAAGTAAGGCAGATTGAGTCGACTCGCGTTTTATAAATCCATACTGTGATGCAGTTGTCAAGTTATTCTCATTTGAAAATTTAGTCAAACACGTATAAAGAACTTTTGCGAGCGCCTTGGAAAACACTGGTAATATTGAAACTGGCCTGTAGATTCCCATTTCATTTAAATTTTCTTTTCTATGCAATACTGAAACTTTGGTAATCTGCATTCGCTTAGGAAAAGCTCCGGTAGATGAATAGATATTAAATAAATGAGTTGTTACAGGTGAAAACAGATGAATAACATGCTTTACCGGTCTTATAAGGATGACATCCACGTCACAGCTACAACTATTTTTAAGCTAAAGAAACAAGCTTGTAAAGTTTGGTTCGACGACGCGATCTAAAAATATCGAGTCACTGTTTCTTTTATAATTTAAAGCCAAATGAGTTTCGGTTTCAATAGTACCCAGAATATTTTAAAAAATTTTCGTTAAAAGCATTTGCCAGTGAACACCCAGTAAGTTCAGTACCATTGTACAGACTTTTTTTTATTAAACTGAAGGGGCGATTACGTAAAGAAGATCATTTAGTTGCTTCCACATGATGTCAGTGCGTCCTTGTGCGGCCTTTAACAGATCAAAATCATAACGCGCTCTGGCTCGCTTTAGTTCTTTTGTTAGGTTGTTGCGGTTGCTTTTAAATATTTGAAGATCCTTCTGGTCCTTAGACTTTATGAATTTGTCATATTGCCGCGCGCGCAGCTCGCCAAGTAGGAAGCGCGCGCTTGGCCTAACGGTTATAGCGCCTGCCTCCCACGCGAAAAGCCAGGGTTCGACTCCTGGCCGCGGGGACGCCTTTTTGTTGACATCTAATCTAATGTTCTGGTAAATTCGAGAACCGTGTTGCTTGTTCGAGTTTAGAAAGTTCTACACGCCGAACCGTCTACGCCGATTATTCCAGAAGCTCACGCGTGTACATAAGGGGCTTCGCGTAGCGAGCCACAGTCAGTTTCGCCTCAGCGTTCGATCTTGCTGCTTCGCCGCCTTCGACGCCCGCGACGCTCTCTTGTTATCTTCTGTTTCATTTTTATTTTCGGGCACAAGTTCGCCCCATTAAACGTTCAGTTTACTCAGTTATTATCGCCTCATCACTTGTCATTCGTGACATTTTGGTGGAGGTGCGGGGTATCGCATTCTATGCCCGTGGAGCGTACCCCTCCGAAAACACGCCCGCCAAGTGACGTGCTCAGCCCCGGGAGGTTACCCTTCGCAGAAGACGCCAAAGCCCGATCAAGCCGCCGTACCAAAGGCCAATCCCCGGAATTTGGACCCTTGCCACCGAAACCGAGGAAGAAGACCGCGACGATGACCACGCCACCCGTCGTTGTCCTACCCGTCGCCGCCCGTACGCCCGTGTCCTTCCATGGTGAGCCCTATGAAGACGTCGAGGACTGGCTACAACATTACGAACGAGTGGCCCGCCATAACCGATGGACACCGGAGCAGTGCCTTCAGAATGTGTACTTCGCTCTGGAAGGCACGGCACGCACCTGGTTTGAAAACCACGAAGCGTCGATTTCGTCGTGGGAAGAATTCCAGGCCGAGCTGCGACGCACCTTTGCCAACCAACAGCGACGACAGCGTGCCGAAGAACTCCTGCGAGCGAGAAACCAAGGGCAGACCGAGAGCGTCACAAGCTTCGTCGAAGACGTTCTCCACCTGATGAATCGCGCCGACCCAAACGCTCCCGAAGAAAAAAAGCTGCGGGTCTTGATGCGCGGCGTAAAGGAAAACATCTTCGGAGGCCTTGTTCGGAGCCCGCCTACCACCGTCGAAGGCTTCATCACGGAGGCCACCAACATTGAACGTGCCCTTCAAGCTCGTGCCGCCCACTATCACCGAGGTCCCGGCGTCGCTGCCTTTTCGTCTTCCGGCTGCAACAACACGGACATCCGCGAAATAATCCGGGACATCGTCCGTGAAGAGCTGAAGAAGCTGCTACCGGCCGCCGAACGTCCAGCTTCACTCTCGATCGCCGAGATGGTTCGAGAAGAGGTCCAGCAAGCGCTCCAGCCAGACGTTCTCGCCGACGCCGCACCGGAACCACCAGCTGTGACCTACGCCGCAGTTGTTCGTCGTCCGCAGCCTCCTGTCACCCGGCAGTACCCAGCTGCACCCCGACGAGAAGTCTCTTCGCCGCAGTACACTCCGCGCCAAGAGCAGCGTGGACCTCGAAAGACCGACGTGTGGCGCACGGATGACGGACGTCCGGTGTGCTTTCACTGCGGGGAGGCTGACCACGTTTACCGAAGGTGCCCCTACCGCCAGCTCGGCCTGCGAGGATTCGCGCCAAACGACCGTCGACCTCGTTTTGGAGAACGACCAAGAGACATCGAGGAATACCTCCGTCGCCCTCCGTCACCAGCGCCAACAGCACCACGAGGTTCCCGTTCTCCATCCCCCCGACGTTCCGCATCGCCTCTCCGTCGGTCGCGCCGTGAGAGCCTGTCCCCCCTATCTCGTCGGGAAAACTAAGTGCGGCAACGCCCGGAGGTGCCGTTGCCGAAGACGACCCAAGTAAAGAGCCTCCAAGAACGCCGGAGCGCTCCCACTCTCTCGACGCCACGCACCCCAACGACGCCCCTGCAACGGTGTCAAACAACCTAAACGTCGCCATCGACGGCCACGACGCATCAGCACTCGTAGACACCGGAGCAGACTACTCAGTCTTGAGTGGGAGGCTCTCCCGCCGCCTTCGAAAAGTCATGACGCCGTGGGATGGACCTCAAATACGAACCGCCGGAGGACACCTCATTACACCAGTCGGGAGATGCACTGCTCGAGTCGAGATCCACGGTGAGACGTGCCCTGTGAAGTTCGTCGTTCTACAAGACTGTTCCAGAGACGTCATCCTCGGCATGGACTTTCTGTGTGAATACGGCGCCGTCATCGACCTTGGTGAGAACAGATTGACGCTGCGCAAGCCTGTTCCACCTTCAGAGAAACCCCAAACAGCGTCAGCCGCCATCCGAGTCGCTGCCGCCCACGTGAACCTGCCGCCGCGATCAAGTGTTGTCGTACCCGTCGTGACCGATGCAGCTACCTGCGGCGAAGTTGTTCTTGAAGGCAACCTTCAATTGCTCCTGGGAAGAGGAATAGGCATCGCAAGAGGAGTGACTAAACTTCAGGATGGGCGCACCGTGGTGCTCGTGACGAACTTCCGACAAGAAACGCAACACCTCACAAAAGGTGCCGCTGTGGGCCACGTCGAGGAACTTTGGAACTCCGCCGAAATCGCCGCGATTGATGAAGAATCATCGCCACCTCAGCAAGACATTACGCCGCCAGCGCAGCTTGACATTGACCCCAAGCTTCCAGGCCCGAAACGACGGCAGCTGAGTGACCTCCTCGCCGAATACAGCAACTGCTTCGCGACGTCGTCGAAGGTGCGCCAAACCACCGTTGCGAAGCATCGCATCGTCACCGACGACGACGCGCTCCCTGTGCACCGATCGCCGTACCGAGTCTCCATAAAAGAACGGGAGGTCATCCAACAGCAAGTGGAAGAAATGCTGAACGACGACATAATCCAGCCTTCAAGCAGTCCGTGGGCCTCTCCAGTCGTGCTGGTTAGGAAGAAGGACGGAACGCTTAGGTTCTGCGTGGACTACCGGCAGCTGAACGCGGTAACGAAGAAAGACGTCTATCCACTCCCCCGAATCGATGACACGCTAGACCGCCTGCGCCACTCTCGATACTTTTCATCGATGGACCTGAAGAGCGGCTACTGGCAGATTGAAGTCGACGAACGGGACCGAGAGAAGACAGCTTTCGTTACGCCAGATGGCCTGTACGAGTTCAAGGTCATGCCTTTCGGCCTATGCACGGCGCCGGCAACGTTCCAGCGTGTCATGGACACAGTACTGGCAGGGCTGAAGTGGCAGAGCTGTCTCGTCTACCTTGACGACGTCGTAGTGTTTTCAAGTGACTTCGACGAGCACTTGCGACGACTCCGAGCTGTTCTCCAAGCCATTCAGACCGCCGGACTCACACTCAAGCCGTCCAAGTGCCGGTTCGCCTATGACGAACTGAAGTTTCTAGGCCACGTGGTTAGTAACAAAGGCGTCCGCCCAGACCCCGAGAAGACTCGCGCCGTCGCGGCATTTCCAGCGCCGACAGACAAGAAGGCCGTGCGAAGGTTCCTTGGACTTTGCGCCTACTATCGACGCTTCGTTCGGGATTTCGCTAAAATTTCCGCACCGCTCACAAACCTCACGAAGGACGCCGAGAAGTTCGAATGGGGCGAGGAGCAGCAGCAGGCATTCGACGAGTTGAAACGACGACTCCAGACTCCTCCTGTGCTTGGTCATTTCGATCAGGATGCGGAAACCGAGATTCACACGGACGCAAGTAACGCGGGACTCGGCGCAGTACTAGTCCAGGTGCAAGAAGGCTTCGAGAGGGTCATCGCCTACGCAAGTCGGACACTGTCCAAGGCGGAGAAAAATTACTCCACGACTGAGAAAGAATGCCTTGCGGTCGTCTGGGCAATCACGAAGTTTCGTCCGTACTTGTACGGGAGCCCGTTCCGCGTGGTGACGGACCACCACTCGCTTTGCTGGCTTGCGAACCTCAAGGACCCGTCAGGACGCCTCGCTCGATGGAGTCTCCGATTACAGGAGTTCAACATGACTGTGGTCTACAAGTCAGGCCGCAAGCACAGCGACGCCGACTGCCTGTCCAGAGCCCCCGTCGAAACCCCTTCCGGCTGCAGCGACGACAATGACGACGAGTGCTTCCTAGGAGCAGTCAACACCGACGACATGGCACGACGTCAACGGGACGATCCTGAGCTGCGCGCATTAATCGAGCACCTGGAAGGGGGCGGGAGTACCGTGCCCCGTGTTTTCTCACGAACCCTGCCGACTTTCGCCATTCGACAGGGTGTGCTCTACAAAGAAAACTTCGGAAACAACAACTCGCCGTGGCTGCTGGTAATCCCGGCCGACCTTCGAGAGGAGATTTTTCAAGCATGTCATGACGACCCGACGTCCGGACACCTTGGTTACAGCCGGACACTGGCCCGTATTCGTGAAAAGTATTACTGGCCCAAGCTCCCCAAAACCGTCCACCTCTACACCCGATCCTGCCACGAGTGCCAGCGACGCAAGAAACCGCCGACGAAGCCGGCAGGTCTCCTGCAGCCGATTCCTCCGCCAACTACACCGTTCCAGCAGATCGGAATGGATCTACTTGGTCCTTTTCCGCCGTCGACCCTGGGAAACCGGTGGATAATCGTCGCCACAGATTATCTCACGCGGTACGCAGAAACGAAAGCCCTTCCTTCAGGGACTGCTGTGGAAGTCGCCAAGTTTTTCATCGAGTCCATCGTTCTCCGGCACGGCGCTCCCGAAGTTCTGATTACAGATCGCGGATCATCGTTCATGGCACAGATGACCCAAGAAATCCTCCGGCTCAGTCACACCAGCCATCGTCGTACCACTGCGTACCACCCGCAGACCAACGGGCTGACGGAGCGACTCAACAAGACAATCGCCGACATGATCTCTATGTACGTCGACGTAGAGCACAAGACGTGGGACGAGGTGTTGCCCTACGTCACGTTCGCCTACAATACGGCGGTTCAAGAGACCACTGGATTCACACCTTTCCAGCTGGTACATGGTCGGAAGGTAACGACCATGCTGGACGCCATGCTGCCCCATGAGCCATCTGACAATGAGAGCGACGACGCCCAGGCGGTTGCTCAACGGGCCGAAGAAGTCCGCCAGCTCGCCCGACTCATGATTCAAGACCAGCAACGCGTCGACGCGGGCCGCTACAACCTTCGTCGCAGGGACGTCCACTTCCAGCCAGGAGACAGGGTGTGGGTGTGGACGCCCATCCGCCGCCGTGGCCTCAGCGAAAAACTCTTGAAGCGCTACTTCGGACCCTACAGAGTGCTTCGTCGACTCGGGGATCTGAACTACGAGGTGATGCCCGACGGAACACGGACTTCATCACGCCGCCCTCCACGACCAGAAGTCGTCCATGTCGTGCGCATGAAGCCGGACTACGCTCGATAGGACTGTGGACCTTATGTGTTCCAAATGACTCTTTAGCTTACCGTTCTTTTTTTTTTGTTTGGTTTGTTTTGTGCTGCATCGGGGCAATGCACTTTTTAAAGGGGGAGTAATGCCGCGCGCGCAGCTTGCCAAGTAGGAAGCGCGCGCGTGGCCTAACGGTTATAGCGCCTGCCTCCCACGCGAAAGCCAGGGTTCGACTCCTGGCCGCGGGGACGCCTTTTTGTTTACATCTAATCTAATGTTCTGGTAAATTCGAGAACCGTGTTGCTTGTTCGAGTTTAGAAAGTTCTACACGCCGAACCGTCTACGCCGATTATTCCAGAAGCTCACGCGTGTAAATAAGGGGCTTCGCTTAGCGAGCCACAGTCAGTTTCGCCTCAGCGTTCGATCTTGCTGCTTCGCCGCCTTCGACGCCCGCGACGCTCTCTTGTTATCTTCTGTTTCATTTTTATTTTCGGGCACAAGTTCGCCCCATTAAACGTTCAGTTTACTCAGTTATTATCGCCTCATCACTTGTCATTCGTGACAATATAAAACGTTTTGTATCTTAATTTTACAGGGCAAATCTCTCGTTATCCAAGGCTTTTTTATGCGCTTGTTTGTTTTAATAGAAGTGAAAGGAAAATTTGTCTTATACAGTCCAAGAAATAACTCAATAAAAGTGTATAAGCTCCGTCAGCACTATCTTCACACAGTACGCTGTTCTCATTTGTATTTGAAACAGCGGTCTGAAAAGCGTTGAATCGATCTAAAGTTATTTTTTGTACTAATGTCCGCTCGGTCCTGCAAGTTTTCTTGGGGATACTTTTGAGAGCAATGAATATTGGGAGGCGATCACTGAGATCACAAGGAATGACGCCAGCTTTTATATAATCGATTCAGCTGTTCGAAATAAACAAATCAATTAATGTTTCAGATTGGAGAGTAGCACGTGTAGGTCTAATAATGCCATTTGCACAACCATTTGTACTGATAAAAATCCATTTCACAGAAAAATACAGAGATAATGCAATACACACTGTATATGGCTCAGAAATTGAGACATAATGTGTGTTGTGAAAATAAGAGAAAATAAGATAAATGTTTAAGCATAGTACTAGGAAGCACAGGTGTAAAAAGTAGAATAAAAAAACGAGGCAGGAACTGCAGACACAGAACACAAGACCGTTGGTTAAACGAATGTAGCATCAAAATGCACGCCGTGTAGATGAAATTCAGACATATCAAAGACATTCAGGAATGCTCAACTTGCAAGGGCAAGTCTTTAATAGAAACGACAAACGTCCTGCAGTATGGGTGGAAAATATCAAGTTTTTCCGAGTAGTTGTTCAAACGCTCCGCCATTCTAAACATTGGGCTTACCAGACTAAACGTTCCAAAAACATAAAAAGATGACTGAAGCCAAGAAGACACACGTGTAACCCTAAAGCACAGTTCAGATAACAGACTCCGAGAATTGATGAGGCCATGCAGCGCTTTAAACAAAATTAGTAAGTCTGTATTCTGCCGACGCCGCTGCAGGCTAGGCAAACCAACACACTCTAACGCAGCCCCATATGTTAAACAATGAGCATTGTCATTAGCAGAGCGATGTTTAACGATTAAAACAAACTTTTCTGCACTCGTGCGATTTCCAAGGAGCGAGTTTTAGAGATTCCATTCCAAACAACTGAGGCATATTCTAACTGCGACCTGCATAACGAACAGTACGTCATAAAGCAGTCGGTTTTTTTTTACTCCCTCGTTAAGCAAGAGGCAACGCCCAACATTCGCAATGACGAGTTAACCAGCTTCCCAACGCGATCAAAGAAACACAAGCCAGAATCAACCGTGGCTACAAAATCTGATTAAACTCAGTCGAAACAAAGTCTCCGCATGAATGTTAGAAGCAAAATAGATATTTTGAGTTTTCCTAGGGAGTGTCATGACCTTGGTTTTGGACGGTTTCAAAAGAAGGTCGTTGTCAGAGCAACATCGGTAGAAAAACAAGAATCTTTCTGCAAAAAGATGTGCAGTAACTATTTCTTCATATAACTTTATATCATCTGCATATTGCTGGAATGAAGAATTTAAAAAAAAGGTAAGAGAGACCTCATTTACGAAAATTGTGAACATATGGGGTTTTAAAACAGATCCCTGAGGAACTACAGAGCGTGGCCTGTACAACGAAGAGCTCATGTTGTTGATTCGGACATACGCCTCTTTCTCTCTGACAAATAGCTTTTCAACCAGTCGTGTTCAGAGCCACATAATCCGTAGGAGGAAAGTGTTGATAGAAGAATTGTGTTTTCCCTACGTCAAAGGCCTCGTTTAAGTCAAAGTAGACAACGTCTACCTGACCTTTGTTACATATGATATCACACGAAATGCGGTAGACATAAAACAAGATTCGCAATTGTTTATCTGCCGCTCATAAAGCAATGATGATTGGGAAGTGCTAAGTTTCGAAATTTGAAAGACAGGAATTGATTGACGACCACTTCAAAGAGCTTGGAAAATGGAGAGAGAAGAGAAATCGGTCTATACTTACAAACATCCCCTCTTTTCCCCGACTTTAGGACCGGAACCACAGCCCCGACCTTCAAGATTACAGGAAAGTGCACAACCTTAACGAGTTGTTAAATACTGATCACAGTAACGGCGTGAATATGCCGTGATAAGCTTTGAGAATCGCGGAGGGAATGCCGCCGGGCCCTACTGATAATGTTGCTCTCATTTTCTTAATACAGGAGTATACACATTATTCTCCGGCATTAATGCAACTTACCAAGTCAGCAAACCCACTTAAGTGAGGCAACGCATATTAGAAACTTTGCGTACTATCTCTGTAGACTGACCCGAAATGATCAGTATATAGCTCAGGCACGGACTTCGATTCGCTTTCATGACTGTCTAGGACTATTTTCGACTGGACACGCCTCCCGTAACGTGATTTAATGTACCTCAAGAACGCCTTTGGAATACTGACAAGATCTCATTCAACTGAGTGACGGTGCGCCTGGCAGTTGCAATTTAAGATTGTTTTAATTGCTTTTTGCAACTCTTGAATTTTACCTCCCACTTTAGGAGGCCACTTTTCTTATCCTTGCTGTGAAAGAAGACCTTTCTTACTGACGTAAGGTGCACAGACGTAAGGTACATAGAGACATCACTGTCGTGATGTGGTTCTTATCTCCACTCCTTCACCGGCATCAACTCCTATCGAAATTCGAACATGTGGCCAGTACTCCATACAGTGCTTAACGTCTCCCACCGGCGGCAGGGAGTCTCCGTTGTGGTTACCTTGGGGGGAGGGGGGAGGGGTTGGTGGTATAGATTTCGGAAAACAGCTTGCCTTTCAACTAATACCATGCACTTGCCTCTAAACGTCGACATAGCGTAAATAATTCATGCTGCACCCCCATAGGTGTAGTTCTCAAATTCGGCGCTGGGGGCGCGATGGCTGGATCTACTCCTCAGAAGGGGTCTCGACCCCCCGTTGAATTGCTCTGGGGGTCTTAGATCATGAAGGCAGCCGTGACTTTAAACACTTATTCCACGTGTAGTCGACGAGTTTTGACTTGAAATGAGTTTCATACGTGACCTTGGTGACGTCTCATTAATGTTCGATACGCAAGACGCGTTAAACATGAAAAAGAAGAAGCGGAGAACAAAGGAGTGACTCAAGTCTCGGTTAACTCAGAGAAGGTCCACAAGAACCAAGGCTGCTGTTTGAATTTAATAGCGTTCTTCAGCTACAGCCCCCCCCCCCCCCATTTCGTGGACCTTTTGGCCCCCTTCTGGCCTCCTAAAGTTTCCGCAAAATTTAGCGGGAAATTTGACGTCACATGGTTTATGCACTGATTCAGTTTCCTGGCTAAATGTGGAGGGAAAATTGATGCCACATGACATGACGTAATAGGACATAAAGACAATTTCAGTTTCCCCGCTACATTTAGCGGACAAATTGGCAACACATGACCTACGCACAAATTCAGTTTCCCAGCTAAATTTAACTGAAAAACAGGCGTCATGTGACCTATGCACAAATTCAGTTTCCCGCTAAATTGGGCGGGAAAATTTGTGCCACGTGATCTTACATCACGGTACCTATAAACAAAGTTAGGTTTCCCGCTAAATTTAACGGGACAATTGACGTCACATGACCTACGCACCAATTCGGTTTCCCACTAGATTTTCCAGGAAAAGACATGACGATCTTTAAATAATTTATTCATCAAGAACGTATCGACGCTAAATCAATACACCGTTAATTTATCATGGATGTCTCTCCACGTCGTCCTAGATGTCGTCCTTGAGGTTGTCCTAGAGGTTGTCTTAGAGGTCGTCCTCGAGGCCACCCTAGAGGATGTCCTAGAGGTCGTCCTTGACGTCGCCCTCGAGGATACCGTCCTCGACGTCGTCCTAGACAACGTCCTGTCCGTAAACGTTTCACAGCTCCGTCAAAGAAGATGAACTAACATTAAAAACGAGTGTGTTAGTAAATATACTTAAACAACCGGAAAGAATAAACACGAAAACGGTACAAAAACTGACGCTTACAACTCCGTTCTTCAGTTTGATCACGTCAGCGAGCCGTGGCAAAGCTGTGTTGAGTCGGAGAGGGGAAAGCGTTTTGACTGACCCACCCGTTGTCCACTTGCTTGGTGCGTTTCGCTGCATCCGGGAGTCCGGCCTGTCACCCCGCCGCGACCGCCCGTCTCCACGCAAGCCTTGCCGAACGAAACCTTCACCACCTCTTCACCCCCCTCGTGACCATTGTGGCCGTGATTGGTAGCATCCAGTGGTTTTGTCAGTTTGCATACCCCTCTAGACGTCGTCCCTAATGTCGTCCTAAAAGAGGTACGTCGTCCTCGACGTCGTCCTTGACGTCGTCCATGACCTCGTAACAAAAGGAGGTAAACATGACATATGCTATTGCGATTCATTGACAACCAACAATAGTGGTTTATGCAGCAATTTGTTTTTTTGCAATCGCTTTTATCATGTGCTGTGGGCATCCCCTTAGAGTGGTCCCACGTAGGAACACAGGATGTCTTTAGGTTCGTAGAACGACGTGTTTCTTGACTTGATATGCCAACACGCTTGCCCTCCACAGGTTCAAAGTATTGGCGATCCTTCAATGTGATTCCACCACCGGTTAGACTCCGCGCAGCCGCAATAGACGGATTCACGGAAAGGGGAAGAGCCTTAAATAAAACACCGTAGAGCGAGGCGCTCCCCAACGAGAGCTCCCGACCGTTGTTTTGGGTCGGCTTATACACCTTGCGGGAAAAGACGCGCACGTGGTTGGCGGTAGCAGGTTCGCTACCCGAAAGGTGGACGTGTTCAAGTATCAAGGTCCAGAAGGGTGTGCAGGAGGCAAGTCACCCGAGAATGGCGAGGGAGAGCCGTCCACAAGGGAATACGGCCTCGCCTTGCATCCGGGACGAGCCCCGATATGGCGAAGCTCCAAGGCCTGACTTACCTAGGTCTAGATCGGGATGGAGAGAGCACGTGGTTCCCACAGTATTGACCCAACTTTTGAAGTATTTTTACACAAGAAATGCATCCCTTCGTTCTTAAACTGTGGTCATGGGCCCACTTGGTAAGTATGACACAAAACCAGCTTGTACATTGTGCACACCTATTTTCTCCAAGAATACATTTGTTTGTGACGTTCGACAAATGCAGGACGGAGAAAAGACGAGCGGACCAGGCAAGTCACCCATCGTCCGTCTCCGCTTTTTGTTGGTAGAATTCAAAAACAACCCTCTCTGACGCAACTTACGAGAAAATGTCACATTGTTGATCTAATTTTTCCTGAGATTCGCAGCGTTTAAAGACGGTGCAGTTAATGAGGTTGGAGGACAGGTGGCTTCAAAAGAAATTTGCTTGTGGAGGCTAGGCATTGGACGTCATGCTGCCCCCTTGTTGAATAAAGGACGCAGGAGCGTCCTTGGTCACCGTCAAGCGCATCATGCACCAGTGTTGCGGAGTTGCCACTCCGGAGTTGGAATGATTCCGGAATAATTCCGCATTTTCGCGACCCCGGAATATAATGTGAATGGAATGGCGGCAACGTTGAGGGGAATGGAATGGGAATGGAATTGGATGCCTTTTGCCCGGAATGAAAAGGGGATGGGATGGGACCGAAATTTCTTTATTTTTTTTTTTTTTGAGGGGGGGGGGGGGGCGGTTACGGTCAGCTAAATTGAACTAGTCAGTTGCTCAGGAATAAAATGAGCGGGAAACTGCTAGCACGCGTGGAGCCCTAACAGACTTATACGCAAAAAATGCAATACAAAAATCAAGCGTCAATGCAAAGAGCAGAGGGGGAGAGGGGGGGGGGGGCTGTGGCGCCTTTCACGGACGCGCAGGCGACGGGCTTTTTGGCGTTACACGAGAGCGAAACAAGAAACCAAGCACTAAGCAAAAGAAACGAAGGAACCGCCACGCACGGCCCCTCATTGTCCTTCTTGTCTTGCTTTTTCATTTGCGACCGCGTGAAGAATCTACGCCCGCACAGACAGATCTGGTAGCGGGGGCGACTCAAAACTCGCAGAGCTCTGATAACTCGCTGACTCGCGCGCCGCCGAAAGATGATCAGTTGTTGTTTTATAGAAGCGTTGTTTAGCAGGTGGCCAACCCTGCTGCCTTCCACGTTCATTCGCGGGCACTCTTTTGAAGTGCGAAATGTGGGTTTGCTCAGTTTGCTTGGGCATAAACACAAAGCGATATTCACTTCTCTCTTCTCCACTTGCGCTTTGCTCCGATGCTTGTTTTATACTGCATTTTACTTGGTCTTTGTTCCGATGCATATTTTCCGTGTTATATGTTTTACATTCAAGTGGGTTAGGGTTACAAGCGAGCTAGCGGATTCCCGCTCATTTCCTTTGACTTTAGACACTGCATACTTCGTTTCACCTTGCAATAGACCGCTGCAGACGGTACGAGTCACCCAAGGCAATCCATCACCGTGAGCGGGACTACACGCACGGCGCGTTGCTGCGCCCCAGGGTCACGCGACACTCAGAAGCCACTGGATTGGTTTCGATGGCTCTCGTGCTGTCTGTTGCGGTCCATCGTAAGGTGAAGTAGACTACCGTCAGCACTCTTGTCGCGTGAACGAACTGACTAGACCTGCAAAAAGACAGTCCCGCGCCAGACGGCTAGACAAGGCGCGAACGTTGCTGTGAGGGCCACTGAGAAGGAGAGCTGGGTGCTAGTGCTAGCTGCTACTGAGGTTTTGGCTTCCGCGCGTTTCGGCTGTCTGGTTTGCATTCGTGCATCTTGTCCTCGACCCTGTTTGAGGCGGTGAGAAGTCAGTTGGACGGTGGTGATGACGAGAGACGGGGAATGTCAATTCGAACGGTGCGGTAGTACCCCTTTAACTGTATCTTGGTCTAAAGCTAGCTTTGTCGACGCCGACTGCGCGACCCGTCGCCACAACGCAAACAACCAACTGCAATGAACAAAAGTATATTTGAGCCCAGCAGACGTTCTATTGATCGCCTGGAAAACACATAAAGAATTGAATGAAATATGGTGAGAAATATTTAGATTCGTAAAGCAAGCGTGAACTTATGCGTTTTCAAACAGGTTTCGTGACATGGTCTAGACGGTCCCTCGTGCTGCGCCGTAGAGGTTGCACTTTGTAAGAGGATGTGTTCTTGCCGCAGTGAATGAAGTCGCTTCCAACAGCGTACTAGCCGTGTTGCTGTGCAGGTATTTGAAGAATACAGTAATATAGCTTATTTCTGCGCCACGCACGAACTGGATATTTCTATGGTCTTATCAAACGAACAGGCTGGACGCGTATGTCCTAAAAGTCAAATGCCAAAAGTTTGCAAAAAAAAGAGTGGATTTAAGTTTTGCTGTTTGTTGCGAGTCACGTGGGCGCGAGACCGATGTCTTAAACAAGCATCGACATATCAAGGGCTTTCTTGATGTTTTCAGTACAGCCTAAACATACACTTTGTGCCACCAGCACTCCGCTTAGTAAAATCAGTGCTTTTTTGAGGCATTTGGCATTTTTTTTTTGCAATTGTCTTTGATAAAGTCAGCTTTATGCTGCCTATGCCGGCAACACAATGTAGCTTCCAAGTGCCACTTTTTACGTTTAGGAATTAGAGGAATGGAATGGAACGATTCAGCCATTCCAGGAGTGGGAATGGACCCAGTGTTTCCATTCCTAGGAGTTGAAAGGAATTGAATTATCGAAAACTCTAACTCCCCGGAATGGAATTAGAATAGAAGGGAGGTGCCCACTCCGCATCACTGGCATGCACCCCTACGCTGAGTCGGTAATGCTCACTGACCTGATTTCCTCTATGTATGCATAGCCCTTTCAGGAAGTTGTCCCTTGCCATGGCTGGACATGGCTGGTACAACCAGTGTATGCGTACATCAGTGAAAAGAAAAAACAACGAGCAAGCAGACAGGCTAGTTGACACGTCAGACAGTGTAACATCTAAAAACTAGGAAAGATGATAAATGCAATTGTGTGTCCAAAATGTATCCCTTGCTAAGCACATGGTTGAAATAGCGCATTCAATGCAATACAGAGCAAAACAGTACTTACAACATTGTGCACAGAAATTTTCGCACACTTCGTAAACACCCAGTCGTCCATAAACATTATTTCGCAATTTCGTAATCAGTGCGAAATGTTTTATGTTATTGAGAGTGGTAGTAATCGAAACAAAAAGAAAAAAAAACTCGTTGTTATTCCTTTCCCCCTATATACATATTCCTTTTAGAGTCTATATCAATTTATGACTGCCGGATCAATGTGAAAGTATGTAACACCTCCCACTGTTTTGAAACTCAAAATAGATCGCCAAATGATAACACTGTAGTGAAAGATATAAGTACGTACCAGCCACATTTGCTCACATGCACTAGTGTCGCCGTTCTCTCCTGTTAATACAGCAGTTTTATATGCAGTTTGCATATTTCTCAAAGCGAAATAATAATAATTCTAGAGATGCACGACTCTGTGATAGCATATGTTACCCGCATTACAGATGTATATTGATGGAGGTGTCCAGCAATCTTAAAAAACATGAAAGTACGAAACAAACAATCTTATATATACTTTTTCAAAATTTTGCGACATATTTCGGAATTACTTCGTGGAACTTGGGACTCCTAAAAGAAAGTTGTGTCCTATAGTGTACCAGCACCGTTAGGTCTATTTGTCAATTGATTCAGTAGCAGACTATAAACAACCTGACTGTGAGAAGGCAAAAAAACTTGCCTTGCGCGCCTCAAAATAACATTTGCATTACTTCAAATGCTAATGAGGAATATCGACACCCAAGCAAGGTGTTGTACACGCCTCAAGCGTAAAATTCGCAGCAGTTCTTACGCAGCTGCGATCGTAGAAAAGTCCTGGTGGATGTGCACTACTTACGGTTGTGAATGGCATAAGCAAATGCATCTGTTACGGAACTGTACTCAGTGTCGATCTGCCGTTCAACCACGTCGTGTGGAAATCGCAAAGATTGCAAGTAGTTACTAACGAAAATTGTTCTTTCAGTTCTTTTCCTTGCGATGCAAGTCAGCTGACCCAATTCTTTCCCAACAATAAAATCGTCTCGAATGAAGGAACATTAGTGTAAAACAAGCATGGAGTATTTTGTTGCAGTCAGATAAAAGAGATGGAAGTGACAACACACACCAGCTAGCATAATTACAAGCACAAGTCACAAACCTTGAAAAGTATAGGAGGGAACTAAAATACGGATGAAAACACACGCACATAAGCGGCGCAAATTTGATCGCGATGTTCTTCAATGAGCACAAGCATCACAAATTTTCCGCGCTGCTTTGGCTGCATGGCGACTGGCTGCACACCCATCCAACAACATTTTAGTGTTTCATTCTGTCCTCGTCAATGGCGTCAAAAGCAGCTGCCACCTATTTGTTTTATATAAAAATTAAAACAAAAACGGGCGTGTAGATGCTAATCGAACAGCCGATAATGTCATGATAACTTCAACCAATAAAAAACATGCAGGCATTTTCGTTTTTTCCAGGATGATCTGTGGTGCAAAAAGCCCTTCCCTTCCTAGGTTTCGGTGACCATGGCGCAATCTGGTAGCCCGCATAAAAGAACGGGGACGAAACTTGAACGTCTCCAGAGATGGCAATACTTATCCTGAGCCTATCTACACCGTGATCTTGACATTAACTTTAAAACTTGTTGGGTTCTTTTCCGATTCCCCAGCTCCTGTCTATAGATTAACATAATACAGAAACGTATAGCTCCCTGCAGAAATGGCTAATTGACTTAAACACAGCGGGGGGGCTTTCGAGATCGCGGAAGGCTCGTTGAGACAGCCTTTGTGGAGGTGCGTCTTCACTGTAACTGGTGATAATCCCAGTGGTGTTTGTCCTCATCGCGTCATGGGAACGTCACCACCAAGGATCGGGTTCGGGGTAAAGAACGGACTTTCACAGGGCCCGACGTCGCGATCGCTTGCATCGCGTGTCTGGGTTCTCGTGCACTGTAGCGGTCCCCATGCACGAGACCCTTCGTTATGTCCCCGTCGTCCCCCTTTTCATCCCAGCTTCCATCCGATATCCCCACGACCGTGGCCGCCAAAAAAGCGCGCCCCTTTCTCCTAAACGTGTGCAAACAGGATCAAGAGGTGCACAGAGTTCACTACAAAAGCAAGCCCTTCCGTTCAGGCACTCTCTGGAAGGGGGCCCAATATTCACCGCCGTCACTACCATTGCCATTTTGCCGGGTCGTGACAACATCGTCTAGAACAGGGCTCTCCAAACCCCGGACCGAAAATCTTCCGGCCGGCCCGCAGCTAGCCGCGGTCTTTCCAATGACGCCCGGCCTGCGTCCCTCTTTCCTTAGACCTGCTGCTTGCAATGCAAGGTAAGTGGTCGTAAAGAATCGGCGCCGCTACGCGCTTCAAATGCGGAAACGAAGACATCAGAAGAACGAGGGAAACTATACCGTAATGCAACGCCTTTCACCATGTTATCAATTAAACATCATCATCACCAGAATTGCCATTCTTAGTTCTCTGCTTCATGTACGTGTAACTATAAGTCTGTTCAATTTGCCTTAATTGGCGCAACTAAGTCGGCACTGCAGGAACTGGCTCCTTCGTTTCAAACGGAAGCTGCACGGCCACTGCGCTTGCGCATTCGAATCATCGAAGTTCTGAACGAGCTCACACCCAGTTCCTCAAGACATTGCACCGGCTCAGAAGTGAGTTCAGCGTCGTGCAGAAGCACAGGAAGAAAGCAGACGACGCTCGCGGTGCCCTTTTTCGGAGCTCTTGCTCAAATGTCTTCCATGTTTAAATAGTAACGCCCAGGCAGAGATTACATTTCCTTTCATTGATGAAAATTATGTACCCCTGCGTAGACGCGGATGCGAGATCCTAACGGACGGAAAGAATTACCTAGAATATGGCATGTTGAAAGCATCTCACGCACCTGCTCCCGTAGGTTTGGCTCCCTGTGGTAAACGTCGAAAGATTGGCTCACGTAAATCGTTCATTTTTGAAGCTACACGGTACTATGTTGATATTCTTCTAAAAATACACAAGAAACGAATTATACTCTCAATATCCCCAGCCTTTAGTAGCTCTTGGGTGCAGACTTATGACTCTGATACATTGCAGAGGTGTGCGATTTAGCACATTGACGCCCGCATGCTCCCGTAGCTGAGCATAATACTGCATGCTTTGTCCTCTGGCATCTGTGGTCGCCCAGCAACGGGCCCGGAAGAAAACGCCGAAAATCTACATTGGCTTGGTAGTTCCACGCGAATCTTTGTTGAGAATCAAAATCAGCGCTTTAGCATGACGTCTAAATGAAGGTCGATAACAGTTGTGGCCAAGGCGACGCTCCCGTAAAGGCATCGACTTCGAAGTTACCACAACCACGCGCTGCCCCCAGTAACACCCGAGGCGAAGTCATCCTGATGCCGACCCTATCGTCGAAATGCGAAACTCGATAGACTTAAGATTAATCAACTATTGCTAAAAAAATATATTCTATCGTAGCATACGCAATCGAAGGACACGAACGCATATGGAATTGATAGGAAGCGGACGGTAACCGTTAAAATGCAGACAAAAACGAATTTCGTGTTGAAAACGTTTTTATTACACACTGCTTAATCGCTTGTATGCTTTTAAAACTCGAGAAACGCGATCAAGGTCATTAAACCGAGAATACTTTAATGTAGCATACTACGTAGCGTCGAGAAACAAGAACCAAGAGACGCGGACGACACCCTGCGCTTCCGCTTCAGCTCCAGTTCTGCGCCGCCGCTGCACGACTCCTGCTTCTTTTTCTGAACTCGTACAGAACTGGTTCAAAACTTTCTAGCCAAATATGGAACAGACCTACAAGTTAAAGTTTTATTTTGTTCACATGTACAGTCATGAACAAGAGAATGGCGAACGCCGGAGAGACAACCATTTGTCCCTCTCGCGTCACTCAACAGTTTTCAGCGGAAGCCTTCGCGCAGCCTGTAATGCGCTTCGAGACTCGTGACGGTACTGATTGGCCGACGGTTTCGATGAATTAAATTTGCGCCAATTTGCTTCAGTCTTTCACCCCATCCGGTGGTAACCCCGAAGTACACATTGCAGCCAGCTCCTTTCGGATGTCCAGCCGTGGCACCTAAAACAAGCCCGCCTGATGAAATAATATTTGTGTGTTTCATCACGGGGCATTCGAAATGCTTCTGCTGAATGGACCTTTTTTAAGTAAAAAGAGCCGTCTGGGGAGTAGTCTGCCAACTACAAATCAAGAGCAGCCCAACATGCCTCCGCCCGTCAAAACACATTGGCATCATGTCGCTGTACCGGTTTTCAGTGCTTTTTATACCCTCTACTACCGATACTAAAACACAAATCGTCAAGACAGACTAACTACGCGCGAAGATAAAGGCTGACAATGTTGCTGTCGCCATTGTCGCAGGGCACCCTTCCCGGTGCCCTGCGAAAATGGCGACAGCGGGAGCGTACTCATGCGCAGAAGCTTACTGGAAACAGGTCCATTGTCAACGTGACGAAGGCTCGGCGATTAGCGTTAATGTTATAGTAAACTGAAACAAGTCGACAGAAATTCTACTTACACAACGGGAAGGCCTCTTGGCACCGTCATTACACTTGAAGCGTACTACAAGCTCCCCGAGAGCTTCCACTGAGGACCGTTGAGTGGCGCTACCAGCATGAGAGACTGTCACTCCTTCGTTCGTGTTTCTTTCGTTCTGGACTGTCTATTGCGCTCTGTTATGTACTGTCACGACTATTGCATATTATCAGCCTTTGTTTGATTATGGTAGTTAGTGTTTTCCCTTGCAGGAATGTGCCAGTTTCCATGCGCTTTCATTTATGCCTGGTGAGTTTACTTGGCCACAAGTTTTGCGTGATGTCATAATTAGCTAAACAACAAGATTTAAAATTGAATGATATATATTAATCCAACTTAAGTGATATTTTTTAATATTGACTTACACTAACAATAATATCTTTGTTTAGATGCTTATGTAGAACATTTAATTGGGTTTTCTTTATTTATATTCACTCTTCTTTTTCCCGGCCCTCGTGGCTGCGACATATCGCTAATCCGGCCCCTTAGCCAAGTAGTTTGGAGATCCCTGATCTAGAATAATGAAGGCGTCCGGACGCCCACTCTTCCTCTATAGAACATCATCACAGTCGGATGGAGCGGGCTCAGCAATTAAACCCGGGCCTGATGCGGACCGTCCTTTCACGCGTTGATTGGACCCGAGGCCCAGCCGAGCACTGGATCCAATTCTTCGGTTTTGATACCTGTGCTTTGATTATTCTAGGTGACGTCGGCCTTGCGCGGGACACCTGGGCATCAAAGCCGCAGGCAGCTCGTCTACGCCATGGAGACGGCCGACGTCATGTCCCCAAACACCTTTTCAACTCGACAGTAGCCAAATTAGAAGCAAACAGACTTTAAGAATTCCTCCCTCGTGACTTAAGGGCTTAGGCATTGCAAAGCCCCAAATAATGATGCAGTGTTCCTCTCTCTCTCTCTCTATATATATATATATGTATTATATATATATATATATATATATATATATATATATATATATATATATATATATATATATATATATATATATATATATATATATATATATCTACAGGCCTAGACGGGACGACTCTGCCATGGCGCATGTCATAGGGCAGCTTTCCTCGAGCAGTAGCCTTGTTCCTCGACTGGGCTGGTGGCCTTCCAGTTCGTGGGTGGGTGGGGGCTTTTTAGGGTACGTTCCTTACATTGTACCAAGTAAAACCCAGTGCCGCACCCTGAGCGGTGAGGGAGGGGGGGGGGGCTTATTGGGCTAAAGCCTTCCTCTCCCTCCCCTCCCCTCTTTAAAGAAAAAAATATATTCCTGTTAAGGCCGCTGAAACGCCCTACGGACTGAACACGCGGCAGAGTGCAGATTAAATTGAAAATATTAGGCATATCACAGAAAAGAAAAAAGGAAACACTAACGTGTTTTTATAGTTTTTAATTGCGCCTGGACGTTAATAGCAAAGTAAGGGGCATTGTAGCAAGATGTACGGAGTACCACTAGTCGTTAAGACAAAAATTCCTGAATCGTTATCGACTATAACATAAACCTGGTTGACCGTTTGTTTTAGAGCGCAGCTCTTAGGCGCCCGTTTCCGGTTGAGCGGCGTCGGCGTCGCCGTCGCCGTCGCCGTCAGCGTAACCGCGTGTTGCATGCAACTCAGGTTGCATGCAACCCGCGTTGCGTGCAACTCGTCGACGTCGGCATAACCGCGCGTTGCATGCAACCCAGGTTGCATTCAATTCAAGTTGCATGCAACCCGCGTTGTATGCAGCCCGTCGGAGTCACCGGGTTGCATGCAACCCGCTGGAGTCTGCAACCCGGCGATGCCCCGAGGTCACGTGACCCCCCGAGGTCACGTGACCCCCCCCCCCCCCCCCGAGGTCACGTGACCAATTGCTAGGTCACGTGACTCCCCCCCCTGAGGCCACGTGACCCTTCCTAGGTCACGTGACGCCCCGAGGTCACGTGACCCTCCAAGGTCATGTGACACCCCCCCCCCCCCCCGAGGTCACACGACCCCCCCTCAGTACCCTTTCCTTCTCCTGCCCCTCAAGAGCTGCGCTCTAATTCGTCGTTACAGGGAGTTGTAAACGGCTTTCAATTTTCTTTAATAATTTAAAACACAATATTGCAGCGTCTTTTTGCAGATCTAAATCTATCGGTTGTTAGGGGTTCATCAGGTAAAGCTTTAACTAAGTCAGTTATTATTAAAAACATTATTTGCCGCGCAGAAATTGAGTAATTTTGAAATTTTTGATCTTCAGAGACATTCGGGAGCAGTGCAAACGAAAAGAAAAACACTTGCTCTAGTAGAACATCAAATGTTTTTTGTTTTTTTTTTAAATCACCAAAACTAAAACATTTTACACAAAGATATTCAACTCAATTACATAATTATAAAATTTGTTAACAAATCACTTACAAATACATCAATATACTTCGCCTCACCCTACGATGAACTATAGGCAAAAGCTACGAACCGCCAGATCCAATCACGAGCCACTTAGAAATTTTGCGATATTTCGCTTAGATACACGTATCGGTGCCCGCGTCTCGGATCACTGATGAGGGGACGGGTGGACAGTGTTTCGGTTCGAAGAGCATTGACTGACTCAACAATTTTACATCGCAAAGAAAGTCACGACATATAGGCTCCTTGCAGCGTCGAAGCTATAGAAATGATGCGGCGCTTTTGGATTCGGAGCATTATTCGTCCACCCCTAATCAATGTCAGCGTGTCAAAGTATAGCGTGGAACGTGATTGGACCTGGCGGCCTGTGGCTTTGGCCTTTGGTCCATCGTAGGATTAATCAAATTGTATAAGAAAGTTGCTCAAGAAGCCAAGTTTTTCATTTAATTTTAATTTTAATATAAACTAAACAATAACTCATTTAACTACATCCAGTAGAGCAGTTTTGTGCGTCATACATAAAAATACTGAAGGTGTAGAAAGCAGTATTTCCTTTTTTCCGTGGCCCGCAATGTTGAGTCAACATAGGCACAACTGGGAAAGTCATTGTTTTCACCTCCCCTCAGACTCGAATTGTTTACCACAAAACAAGGAAGTATTTGGCAAAAGTAGGGCTTCTCCTCTTTCGTGATCATGTTTCTCTATACCTTATATAAATTAGGACTCCTATAAACTAGGACTGTCCTAATTTGAGCAAACCCAAAATATGCACAAACACGACGAATGTCGTAATTATACACTTTTGGCGCTTCTTGATGACTCCATCAGATATCAGCGTCGGCTACGTATAGACACAGTGTGAAAGAAAGTAGCGCGAAACACACTCGAATTGAGAGGCTGACCTATGCCGTAACATTTACTTCTATACTGTAAACGACTTAATTTTCGCGGGCTCAAATTTTCGCGATTCGGGCCAAAGCAGAAAATTTGAAATTATTCGCGGGTTCTAATTTTCGCGAATCGAGTGTAGCTACCGTAGCGTTCACATATTGCCCGAATTGTTCGCATGACGTATTTTTCGCGAATTGTAGGTGATTCGCGAAATTCGGGAAAATTAGGTCATCGCGAATATTTATTCGTTTACAGTATACACCTATGTCATGTATATTGAGCAAATAACGTTTTTCGACAGTATCCTTGACATATTCCCGTGAATTTCTGATCTCAATCGGTACTTTTAGTTCTCAATGGTGCTTGCCAAGAAACAATAGAAACGTCGTGTCTGAACGTGGAGAATGGATTACCAATCTTTTCACGCAGCTTCCAACTTCATATCGGGAGATGCTTCTTCAGTATGCTCACGAATGGAAACTTTAGCATTTTGTAATATCGATCACACACTATGCGCATTAAATGATGCTTGAGATAGGAATAACGGGAGCGAAATCCTGTTTTATTTATTTTGCATAAAATAAAGGTATACGGAAAAGTGAGAACGATAAAAAAGGTAGACAGGGCAACTACCCCACTCACAATGAGACGTTCACCGAAAAGCACCAACGAAGTAGACAGCCACGTCATGACAAAATTGACACATGTCCAAGAGCGCTAACGTTTTTTCCTGAAAAATGTTTTTGCAGACTTCTTTTTTTGATTGGTTACTCAAGCGGTTTCGGTGCAGGGAGACATTTTTTTTTTTCTCTCAAAATGTCGCCTTTTGTTTTTTATATATTCGCCGATCGTCTCACTTTCCCATGAAAATAAAACCCCAGTAGTTTGGATAAGACTATAATGAACTACAATTAAAACCACTAAAAAACAATATCAATAAGAAGCCAGTTAGATATTACGTGATATATCATTCCGATAGTGTGTATCAGAGCGCAGACACGCATGTCTGAAAAACACGCCCCCATTATTTTACTCACGCAGGTGATTGAACCTGGCGGGTTCTGCGACTCTTCTGTAGTCCATCCGGCGCTACAATCCGATAAAGCCAATAAAACCGCACGAGACGTGCGTCGTCACAGTGCTTATTATCTTGGTGCGTTTGCTCTCACCAACTAAAGCTATTACGCACAGTGCACGCCCCGCTTTCCTGCGCTTTTTTTCGTGCATGGCTGTTTTAGCCGCGGAGTGCAAACCAACGAAAGTAAAGAGCAACTTAGCAGTGCACTTTTGCCCCTGCTTGATTAGCTCCGTCATAGGGTCGGCTGCTAGCGGACTCAAAGAGAAATAGAGTAGTGTAGGATGAAGGAAAATATGGTGTTTTTCCCCTTATGTGTGAAATTATACTAATAACCAACTGTTGAAATTAAAAGGGCGCTGCTAAAAGCTGTCTTTTTTTTTTGCATCTTCCGCATGTGTATTATTTAATTTTAGAGTAAGGTTCTAACTATTATTATTAACATAGTTCTAACTATTATGCAGATTTGTTTTTCATAATGTATGTTTCTTCCACTTTGATGCACGCAGCTGCAACCTGTGATAAACACGAACGACATCAAAGGGCCACAAACACGGCGCGCTTTCACTTCAACACCAGCCTTGTTTCCTCCTTGCCTGAACATTATGCTAAAGTTGCGCCGTGTTTGTTCCTTTTTTCTTTCCTCCCCCTTCGTTTAGCGAGGTTGTTCCTTCACTCGTGAAGCCATTCGCTCCCCAAAACGGGCCAGCCTAAGCGCAAACACTTGTCCTGAGGCTTTCGGGGCGCGCCAGGAGCCTGACTTACCTTCATTAGAGGCATCTGCTCTTTTTCTTAGCAGCTCTCTTTCCCTGCTTCAGCTTGGGGTGCCGGCTTCATTAGGAACGCAGGTCTCTTCAATTATGCGCGTGGTACATGTTGTGCTGGATTATTTCTACGGCCAACCAATGCTTCCATCCTAAACATGGTGTCCACACTTTTCCGACAATATAATTATTATGGACGACATGTGTAGCTTCATTTCAATTATCAAGGTCGTTTGCGTCTGTCTCAAATGGGACGTAGCTCCTTTGAGTCTGGCCGATTAGGTCAGATTTCTTTGACAACACTGTCTACTGTAGCCCTGAGTTATTTAGGAAAGATATATTTGGCAGCGCTCTCCTCGCGCATTAATATCTCGATAAAATATTAAGTTATACCTCGAAATGTGGACTCTTCGAAAGAAAACAATGCGAGTATTTCGGTTTTTACGAACGACGTTGACTGTCGAAACACGTCTTCCTTATAATAATTAGCACTAAAAATTGCGTGCACCTTGAGATAATGGCATCACACGTTCTTGAAAATACTTTCAAGGGATTGGAGGGTTTCCCCACTTAAAACGATGGAGAAGATTGCTAATTCTGGGGAAGATGTTATTCGAATCGAGATAGTATTTTGTAAAACTGGACAGTTTTTTGTATCGCCTTACAGTAAACTAGATGCAAGTTATTAACTGCATGATAGGCTTCTCGGCCAACACTATCGTTCATATATATGAAAGCGCAATCGTATTCCCTTTGGCAGAAAATTAACAAACATCGTGAAGTTATACTAGGATAGTGTACATATTGCAGTGAATGAGAAAAAGTGAAATATTCGAGTTTTATTTTTCCATTAAGTTTCACAAAAAATAGTCATGTCAAACTCCCAGTTGCCAAATCACACAAACAAGGCCGTAATTTTATTAGCATAAGTTTTAAGTACTGCCCTAGGGAAGTAAGATAAGCGCCCTACATGTCTAGTGTACGTTTTATCCTAAATTATCCCTCGACATTTAAGTATTCTGACAATAAAACACCCTTATGAATAACAAAAAGTGAAATATTCGAGTTTTATCTTTCCATTAAGTTTAACGAGAAATAGTCATGTCAAACTTCGAGTTGCCAAACCACCCCAACAAGGCCGTAATTCCATTAGCATAAGTTTTAAGTACGGCCCTAGGGACGTAAGATAAGCGCCCTGTATGTCTAGTGTACGTTTTATCTTAAATGATCCCTCGACATTTAAGTATTCCGACAATAAAACACCCTTACCAAATATACAAAAAATTCCTGATTGGTCTGCTCGTTCTTTCTTTTTTTGCTACTGATCCTGATTATGCAGCTTTAATATGAATGTTATGCGTTTAAAAAAAAAACAGAAAAAAAAACAATTTCAACAGGTCTTTTTTTTTAAATCCGTCGCACTGTTTCGAGGAGTTCTTTCAAAAATTAGATTGGACATGAACATCTGTGACGTGTGCTTAAAGTTACCTACCTTCGCATCACAAAAACTCTGAGCAGAAAAATAGTCGTGAAATAGTATATTGCAAATTATATTTGCTTTTTCCACCCAAAGCCAGTAAAACCGGCTCCATAACGCTTTTCTTCGGCTTCTCATGCTATGTTCAAAATTAGGCTAAATAGGGCATTTTCGCGAAACCGTAGGTGATGCCTGTGAACCTGTTTGATTTATGTTATGATATGTCAAGAAATAATTGTGAGATTACTATTTTCTGTTTTATTAGAATAAATCCTTCTGAGCAGTTGTTTATAGCTTATGCATTCTAGATTGTGAAAACGAAGTATGTTGTTTTTCAACCTGTTGTATTTGTTTTAGTGCTTTGTAGATGTTAAATTCTTGTGACTTTGATACTGTGCTGACTTTATTTAATGTTTTTATGGGTGGTCCTGAGTGGTATTTTGTGCAACCTCCCAGTAACGCCTTCTAAATATTGCCCTTGGAGTCAAGATCACCGTATTAGCGACCGGACCACAAATAGATTTTCAAAATAAAACTCGTTCTTTATCATATGTAGAAGTACCAATTAGCCAATCAGTAATCTATTCCGCCCTGGTTATTTTACTTAAATTTACACTTATTCAATTATGTGATGTTATTTCCAGAGAAAATTTATTGGTGTGACCAGATTGCTTTTGAACTGAGGCGTTTTGGTTTGGAAATCTAACTGGCCATGCGTTCACCTTACGTTTAGTTTATATTTATTCAAACACCAGCCGAAGGCATTTCATTAAAACAATTGTGTAAGCAGTTTTCCTGAAGTCGACGTAAATCATTGCATTTTAAATGATGTACGTTTAATGGTGGATCAGCATAACTTTTTAAAGTACCTGATGATTTGGTTTGAAAGTCACTTGAAGCAATGACAAAATATATAAAAGGGCGTATTATACGAATTGTAACAGAGAGCGGCATTATTTCAAAAATGTTTACATGAGATTCAACCGGATACGAAATGAAACTATCTCTTTCACTACCGGTGGATCTTGTTGATTATTCCCTGATAAAAATATAAGCGCAATTGAAGTGGCAAAGGTTGATACTCATCGCAAATTTCGTACACAAAGAAAAAGGGTGCTGACCGATGGCTTTAGTTTAGATTTAGCTAGCGAAAAATGGTTCATCCAGCTTTCATTAGCTGCCGCATCATTTCGGCCATCATTACAGACCAGGGATGATGGTTTTCAGCCTGTAATTCCAAAATATGCGGTCAATAACTGAACCAGAGCAAACCAGATAGTATTTTTCGTCATTAAAATCGTCATTTGATTGTTTTGCATGCAAAGATATTTATTCACGTAGACGATCGCTCGAACATAAAGGTCGCAACTATGAATGGTTAAATACCAAATTGTCGTTTGCGTGATGCATCCACAAGCTGTGTTAAGGTGATTGTCGTTAAATTCATATTTTTCAATGCCACTTTCTTTTTTAATATAGCCGTTCTGGGGATGTAAAAAGTTTAATATTTAATTAAATAAGTAAATGTGCCTAAACAAACTTAGAATTGTTCTGTGGTCAGGGTTTCGAGGAATCACAATTAAGCCGGCAAAACTACATAGAACGCCGTCTGCATGTCCGCGCCCAGAAAGGATTGCAGTAAAGCAAATACAGGCACCTTAAAACGCGGAAGTTTGCCAAAGACTCACTGGCGAGTCATGCGTATCGAAGATACTACCCAGAAGATTCTACGAGAGATTCCGATATGATTGTTGGCCAGTGGTGGACGCCATTTTGAAATTGGTCACCTTTGTAAATAAAGTACTTAGTTTTTTAGTTACGGGCGTTCTATGTGAAATTAATGCATCCCTTGTTTAACACACTTTCAAACTCTTGGTTCGTTCATTTGTATTTATGGTAACTCATCGCACTTCGTTTGCTTTATCAGAAGTAATCTACACAACAGAAACAAATTACAAGAGGAGCTCCGAATAATATAAATAATTCAAATATACTTTAGCTTGCCTTCGTATTGAAATCCCATGACCCGAATAAGATATTTCTTTCAGATATTTGCAATGTTCTTGAGTTTACTTTGGTCCCCTAAATTATTCATGGGCCATTTCAGATCCACAAAATAGTACCTTAGGAGCAGACACATTTTTAATCATATATCCCTGGGGTACCAATTTTGTTTCTAGTTTTTTTTTGCAATGATTTTACTTTTACGGCAAACGCCCTCCGGCTTAAAGTTTTATATGTTTCGGTAAACGTAAGAGATTTCTTTGCACACTGACTGAAAACAGTTGCGTTTAGAAACAGTATTACACAACAGTCTGCTCACGTCGCAAGATTTCAAAGATCTTCTGGAAAACGCCAAATTTAGAGACGTCCTCAAATCTTTTTCTTCACGCTCATGCAAATAAATCACACTCCGAATAATTTCGGAAGATTTTAATTTCTTCCCATATAAAAAAAGAATCATATATGTGTTTTAGGCGGGTAGATAAATGATTATTATTGACGTTAATACGCAACAGCTCCAAATGTAATTCAACATGAGATGCAAATTTTAAACATGGTTGCAATGCACCTTAGTATATCTTTTTAAAACATTTTTTTCAAGTGTGCAAAAATTGTTTTTACATTAAATATCACTTCAAATGAAGCGAATATGAAAACTGACGAATGGCTGTATTATGCATTAAAATACAAACTCCCGTTGTTTTAACGGTAATCTATTTTCTTTTTTCTTTTTTACATAACGGGAAGTTTCTCAGGTTCCTAATTCTAGTCAAACCTAACGTTTGAACAAGTTATCAAGTATTTTTTTTAATATTTACATATATTAGTTATAGGAATTATCTACAGAAAACGTATTATTTACGAAAATATATATATGTGAGTTATTGAATCCTTGAGTTTGGGTTCATAGTTATGCGACCTCATCTCCTATAGCTTTGAAATCAAATAGTCTTTTTCTTCTATATCCTTCGCTTGTTTTTTTAATTTGGTTAAACCAGTTCAGGCCGTAATGTTTATTTCCAAAGCTAGTTCAACCGCAAGTATGCTGATTACTGGTTGGTTTACACTCAAAATTCCACACTAGTGCAAGTGGGCTTTACTTCAGAATATAAAAAGATAGATGAAAGTTTAGGTGACACTTTATTAACCTTATAATTTTTCGAAATGTCTTCGAGCCATTAATTACTCTTTGAAAGCTCGTAAATGCATGTCATGTTGCTCCCTGTTAAAGTAGTTTATTCAATTAAGTAATAAAGCACGCCCGTAAAAATATTGATAAAAAATACATTACCCCGAATTATTGATAACATTATAGCAGAATATAATATACCTACCCACAGGTCGATTGTATATCTTTATGTTTTATCCTGAGGTGTTTTCTAATGTTCTAAATCAGTGGTTCTCAAGCATTGATGATTCCCGGACCCCCTCGTGAATCGGCGGATATGAATAAGGACCCTGTTCGTGGTGAGGGGAAGGAAACGTTATGGTTTAATCATAGAAGTGATTTAATAGATGTATATAACTAAGGGCTAGTGTGAAGTAGACTTCTCTTGTTGTTATATACACGAGAAAACTCACCCGAAAAGTGGAACGTTTCTTCTCAATCTGAGAAAAAGACAACTTTTATTGCAGGGTTTGACGACTGATGAGGCTGGGCTTCGCGGACCCCCATTTGAGAACCATTATTCGAGATTACTGAAAACTAAATATTGCTCTTTTTCAGTAGTTAGAAGTCGCTTAAGTATGTAACGAGCTTACGTGTGTAGCTCCAGCGCGAATTCAGTTACTTTCACCAGAGGGCGCACACTTCCCATGACAATACACGTATCTCGACGCAACCTTTGCTGGTAAATACGCTTTTGCTAACAACCGAGAAGCGAAATATAAAATACCTGAAGGATGGGGCCTCGGGCTCAGGGCCAGTCCAGGCCGCTCGCATGGTTGCTTTTTGGTCCTCACGAATATGCTATTTGGGATGGACGTTGCATTCTGTGCAGCACTAGAAATTGGGACAACAGAGCAAAAGCACTGAACCCGGCATTTTCACTTTTGGGGAAACTATTAGGCGGACGGTCTTTTTTACCCCTGGGTGGGCAATCCGCAGAAATATGTGCAGACTACTGCTACAATGTTAACTCTGAATTACCATTGAAATGGTGCTGGATCGTTATTAGAAAATACAGCCTGCCAAAATAATAACTTTTTTCTTCTGAATAACGCTTGTATAATTATTCCTAATATTGTTTTTCGTATTTAAAGAAAAAACTCAGAGTAACTACCTACTACCTATACATCTATATAGCTGAGTTTCCATATTAACGAGGTTAGTATTAACGCGACATGTCTGTTTCCCTCTCTTCTCCCATGAGTTCCATCTATCCCCCAAGGCATGTCTAGATATTGCTTCTTTTAGAATTCTAAACGAATTGCTCATGGCATCAATCTCTACATTGCAGAAAGAGGTACCTTGATGTTGTCAAAAAATAATGGTCACGGAGTGCTAGATTTCGAAAATATGGCGAAGGCTGCATTAATTCATGCTTGAAGATCTGAAGAAAGGAACGGGTTTGCAGTTCGGTGGCAGACGTGCGTGTTATTGTGATAAACATATTATTGTTGCAACTTGCGACTAACGCGGTCGCTCTTAAAAAGGCTCTGCGACGTTTTTTGTACTTTGAGTAAACACCACTTCGATTGAATCTCTGACGTCTGTAACCCACAAGACACGGGTTAGATTTTCTCTTTGCGCACTGGCATTCGCAAAAAAAAAAGATGAAGAAAAACGAGCAGCGATTTTCTCTTCAGCTCGCAGCCTGAACAAATGGCCACGTTATCTGGAGCCCATTACATTCCGCCAAAATTTATCATAGCCAAGCGCTGGGGTTGGCAAAGCACAAGACACACCCTGAATTCTAGACATTATTAGTGTTCGGCTATTTTTGGTCATTAAAGCGATTGGGCACGAACCACTATCCAAATGCTTGGAGAGCAATTGATTATCGCGTGTTCAAGACGAGTGCTCCAGCAATGGTCAGGTAAAATCTATGAGCCCCATGAAAATATCCTCACTGGAGGACTTTATATTGTAACTGGGGGACATAGCAACCCCCAAACTACGTCATAAAGTTTTGAGAAGAAAATATTAAATAAAAATGCTTGCTTGTGTTCTGAAAATTACACCGCATCAAAGAGGTTTCTTGGCCAATGGCGTTACGCGCGAGTATACTTGCGTCCCACTAGTGACAATAAGCTTGTGCAAAGTGAAAAGCATTCAAACTAAGTATCGTTAATGAAAAACGTTTTTTTTTTTTTCGACAGCTAGCATGACTAGGCAGTGCTTTTTGTAAACTGCTGATGTCAGCGGCGTCGTTTTTATGACACAGGATTGCAAGAGTAATTTTCTTTAAACTCAAATTACGGCGACAATCACCTTGAGAGTACAACTGATACGGCGGGCTTTGCCTTCGGCCCTCTCTATTTGTGCTCTATACCTGGCTGCACTTTATGCAATAGACTTCGCAAAAACTCCCTGAATGTCCAGTCGCAGTTTATTTATTTCAATTTCCCGAGTTGTCGTTCAAACCGTTCATACCGTATTTTTGCATATTTAAACTCGAGCGGCTTGTTTACCATTTTTGTTAGGTCAAGATGGTAAAATATATTATTCAAATGCATCTACTCGGAATGTTAAAGGATAGCAAGGAGCACTTTGTGAAGTTTAGGTGTGTTGTTTCTTTGTTAATCGCAGCCGCGTTTGCATTATCAGTCTTCATTCTTACGTCACCCGCTATGTTCTTTATCTCTGTTATCACAATCTTCAATTAATCCTGAAACCACTTGAAAACGATGGTCCTGCTTGCGGCTTCATTGCAGGTATTTCTCGGCAGTGCGTTAAGTGACTTGGTAGAGATGAAGTCACAGTGTATATGTTAGAGCCTGGCGTTCGTTTTTACTAATTGGAAAACTTAGCTACTAGACGCATAGCACCAATCATTCGATTCAATATTCTCCGTCGAGAGTTTGTTTCCTGTTAAGACAAAATAAAAATTAAACATTTAGTAAACATACCTAAAGATAAGATACAAACACAGAAACAAAATTCTCACAAATGCGTGAACTATAAAAGACTCCAAGATTTCCATTCCCGCTTGTGCGTAGTAGGCGAAGCATGAACGTGTTTTTTTTCTTCTTTGTCACTGCAAGATTACACCTGCTAAGTCGGCGCTCAGTTCTTCAGTGAAGTAAACCTGTAATTAAAGCCGCCCATTTGCAGAAGATTAGATTCTCCATCCATTTATATTTTGACTTCACCCAAACTTCGCAAGCTAAGCAGCATTTACACACAAAACAATTCTACAGACTTTTCTGCACTTCACTAAAATATAAAAAAAAAGACAGTATGATTTTCGGGTAAAATAACCACTTTGAAACGTTTGCAGGGCGCATGTTTTGTTATCTTTTTTTTTTTCTCTGAATAGAGTTACTTTCAGCAATTAGGCCTGGGGTTTGTGCATCAATTTTTGGCGAAACTCCTTAATTACAGAAAATCATATTTCTTACCATTACATATTGCTCAAAGCAAGGCAAAACAAAGCACAAATATTTTCGAAGCGCTCAATAAGAAACTTACAAAAAGCATTCTGGGTTCTTGGGAGTGGAAGCCTACATTTTGCTAAGCGACCTAGCAAAGTTGTTTTTTTTTTGTGGCACGTCGGCTTCCACGCCGTTGCTTTTAAGAAGTTCCGTTAGAAATATACAACGACAAGGAGGTGTAAGCAAGCGCCTAGTTAAAAAAGCAGGCTTCTGTATAACAAGTCATTTATGGCTATATATTTTGGGAACGCTCCAGACTATCTGAGACACATTTAATGTTTTACCATAGTGAGAGTAAACAAATTTTGGTTGCTTTGAGTTCACGCTGCATATAAATACTGTGAACTGCAACAGTAAAGTACTTATAACCCTAAAATCGACATAAATAATAAAGCCTAGCCCCCACCTGGAGAAAATAACAATATAATTAACATCTGAGTTAAATTAATTACACATAAAGCTAAATTTAGGCCTCCGTTGATTCTGCTGGTACTCCGTTTCTCGTAATCGATCGAAGACTAATGGAGTGTCTACGCTAAAATTTATTAATATTTCATGCATTGCGGCGGATAGTCAGGACGCTAGGCGGGAGCTATACTCATACCAGGCGCTAACCATCGTCTTCTTGTTGGAACGAAATAAAAACTGCCAGAAGAAACATAGTCAGCCTCTAACTCCAAACATCAGGTCAGCCCCCACCCCCCTCAAACATCGTCAGTACACTTGAGAGCGTGTTTGATGACTTCCAAATTTGCGACAGTGGGTGCGAGCATAACTCTTTCGTATGATGGACTCTCCAAGTAAAAAAGACGTCTTTATTTTTTTTTACGATTTCCTCTTGGCGAGGAGAGCATTCGTCGACAAGTTATATACAAAATTCTGGTTCTGATTTTATCATGTTTTTAAAGGTTGGGAGAGTGAGATCTATTCCGTTTTTATAATGTCAGGCGGGGTCAGGGGTTATCAGGCTCAGATGTTTATTATATTAGATGAGGGCATAATTGTCAGGGTAAGTAAGATAATTACAAAAAAATGTTTAGATAACTTTTTAATGATTGGTATTGGGGTCATGTTTACATTGGAGGATTAACAAAACTTCCCGAAAAAGGCCAGACCAAACAAACGAATTTAAAAAAAAATGTAATGTTTTTTTTTGTTTTGTTTTTTTTAAATTTTAATTGATACATTTTCTCATTTTGTAACTTGATTTACAATTGCTCGCACAAACCACGCCACAAACCCTGTGACAATGACGCTTAGAAGAGTGACGTAGTCGTTTTAATGGCATGTTTTAATGGCAAGGACACGCTACCTCGGCAGCGTGTATTTGGTAAGTAAGCTGACGACATTTGTGATGATGTGACTGAAACGACTACGTTATTTTGATAAACGTCATTGTGAGAAGGGCTTACGGCGCACTGTTTGTGCAAATTAATTTTTTTTTAATTTGCAATTAATATCTAAAAATTATTTCATTTTCTCAAATTGTATTAATTGGTCTGGCCTTTAAATGTAATTTGCGTCAATAGTGTAATTCCAACATAACCCCTAAAACCAATCATTAAAAAGGAAATTAACACATTTTAATTGTTATTCATCTTACCATACCGTTTTCCCAATAATCTAATCTCCGCCGAGTCTCATAAATACATGGTGAAGACGGCCATTCGTCTAACTTTCACCACTTTTTTGTATCTCTTCGTATTAGAATCAAACACCCTGCATAATCGACCTTCGTGGGTGGCTTTTATTACAAGCTTTTTAGTGGGAACAAGGGGATTAGGATGGCTTTTTTAATATTTATAAAAAAACAAATACCTATGTAGCTCACTTGAGTAGCCCCCAAGCTACAGTGACAACAGGAACGACAGCGAGAGCGGTGCCACGAGACACTTAGATTCGGGGTATCGTGGTGCATTGATATGCTATGCTGGCCGGCTCCTGCATTGTAACTAAAAACAATTTGTATATATTGTAGATATAATATTAGTTACTTAACCCAAGCTTGCTACATTTCTGGTGACCCTGACATCCGCCGACATGGCTACAGGAGCTAACCAAGACGCCTCCCTCGCCACTGGAGCTACCGCTGTCCTGACCCTTCCTAAGTACTGGGACGGGTACCCAGAACTTTGGCTCGTGCAGGTGGAGAACAAATTCCGCCTGAACCGAATAACCTCCCAGATAAGAGAGTACGAGCTCCTAATCGACGCCCTCCCGCCCCAAGCCACTACTGAGGTTCGAGACATTCTTCTTTCTTCGCTCGGCGACAGTATATATGACACACTCAAGGAGGCTCTGGTCAGTCGCCTCGTCGCTTCCGAGCAGCGACGCCTCCGAAAGCTCGTTAGCGCTGAAGAGCTGGGTGGCCGACGGCAATCTCAGTTCTTGGGTCACCTACAACACCTGCTAGGCGACAAGGCCACCTCCATCGTCGTAGCCATCCTTCGAGAGCTTTTCTTACAGCGGCTCCCGCCGCTCCCGCCCCCCATTCGCGTCGGTTTAGGCTGTGGCCCACAGACTCCGACTTGTGGAACTCGCCGAGCTAGCCGTCCTAATCATGGAGGTCAAAAGCCCTACCATTGGCGCAACACAGCAATCTCCCGACCTTACTTCGGACATCACCAAACTTCGGAAGGCCATAGAGAAACTGACGGCAGAGGTGTCCGAGCTTCGACGAGAATCCTCCCAACGTGCTCGGTCGACGGGACGGAGTTCGCGAGACCGTGCAGGCCAACGCTTTGGTCGCGACAGCTCCCGTCAACCCTTACCATCTGCCCCGTCTTCTACAAAGTCACTGTGCCGATACCACCGACAGTCTGGCTCTAAGGCCCGCCACCGTCGGGCTCCCTGTTCCTGGGACAAGGGAAACGGGATGGGCGGTCGCTAGTGGCGGCCAGCGACCCATACCAGCCTACTAGCCACCTTTTCCATGTTCGCGACAAGAACAGCGGCACACGTTTTCTGGTCGACACAGGTGCAGAAGTAAGTGTCATCCCTGCCTCTACTTTTGATCGCAGAAATCGCAACAAAACATCTTCGCTACAAGCCGTCAACGCTTCCCTCATCACTACCTATGGACAAAAATCACTGACCCTGGACCTCGGTTTCAGACGTCGGTTTCAGTGGTTGTTCTGGGTAGCTGACGTAGAGTACGCGATCGTCGGTGCCGATTTCTTGCGAAACTTCAATCTACTCGTTGACATGAAGAACAAGCGACTGATCGATGCAAGCACCAACATGTATGTGTCGGGAGTCCTATCGCGTGCTCCAACGCTTAGTCCAAATTTTGTGAAGCCGTCCCCGCACAATTTCACCAGAATTCTGAAGAAATATCCCGATTTGATCAAGCCAACAGACATCGATGAGACGCCGAAGCACGATGTAACGCATCACATCGCCAGTTCATTGCCCACCACGTCGCTTTAGATTAGACAAGCTGCGCGTAGCTCACGAAGAATTCGAGCATATGCTTCAACTAGGCATTGCGCGTCCCCCATCCATTTCCTGGTCATCCTCCCTTCACATGGTGCCCAAAAAGTCCGGCGACTGGCACCCGTGTGGTGACTTCCGCATCCTCAACGGCGCATCGGTGCGGGATCGCTATCCCATACCAAATGTCTAGTACTGTACATCGTTTCTTACTGGCACGACCATCTATAAAAAAAAAATCTACCTCACCAAGGCGTACCATAAGATTCCTGTTGAGCATCCGACATACCGAAGACCCTGATAACAACACCTTTTGGCCTCTTCGAATTCGTTCGGATCTCACTTGGGCTTCGTAATGTGGTCCAGACGTTCCAACCTTTCCTCGACGAAGACATCCGTGGTCTCTCCTTTTACTTCGCTTACCAGGACGACCTCCTCATTGCCAGTGCGAACCCGAATGAAGACAAGGTCCACTTAGAGCAACTCTTCGGCAGGTTCCACGATATTGGAATCGTAATCAACACGATCAAGTGCCAGCTCGGCGCATCAAAACTTGCGATTCTCGGCCACAAAATCAACTGTCAAGGAATCAAACATCTTCCAGAAAAAGTTCAGGTTGTTTTGCACTGTCTAACCTCCAACAACAAAGCGGCTTTACGACGATTCCTTGGCCTTGTTAATTTTTACAGGCGTTATGTGCCACAGTGCGCAGTGTAGCTCCACTCCTTGGAAGCCCTACTCTGCAGTTCCGCCGCAGAGAGTCAGCCCTGGCTTGGCCCCCTCAGGCAGCAATTACTTTTGACCAAGTCAAGAAAAAACTCGCGGACACCACCTTGCTTGTACATCGTGATCGACAACACAGGCTGCAGTGGTGGCAGGAAGAAAACGTCGCATAACGTGTCGTTCCGAATTTTTCAGTTCCGTGCTTTCCGTGGGGGGAGCTGGAGCCGGACACATCGAACGTTTTTGCCTGCTGCAGAGGGGAACATAGAGCTGTCTTCAAGAACAACTTCGTGAGTCGTCTAGCTCGCCTACTGCCACGCACCATCATCTGCAACGCCATTGTCACATGCCGTACGCGTGCCTTTTGCGGCCATCAGAACCCTACATAATCACTATCAGCGGCTGGCTTCGGCATAAGCAGCAGTGGCGGCAGGAAGAAAACGTCGCATAACGTGTTTACACATTTTTCAGGTTGGTAAACTGTTTGATATATTAGTTAAATAACTGCTACATTGCCACTGATGCCTCTGCTGCCTGCGTTGTTTTTATTATTATTTTCCTCTCCTGCATGCTTAAACTGTTTACTGCCGAATTATCTGCTAAACACGCAAAATGATTGACGTTTCTATTACGTGAATCATTACCCAATGACGGGAGCTCCTTTACATGTGTGGTCTGCGGGCATCCTTAACATTTGGGAGCATGCTCCGGAATAGCTGAAGCGAGTGAGACAAAGACCGAAGCGTTTCGTAAAACATGGCGTTGTCAAGCATGTGTCGCTGTAAAACCGAGAGGGGCCCTGGGCACCCAACCGATGGGGAACACGAACTTGGGAGTATGGGGGCTACTCGTGGTCATTATTAAAGAACTGAAAAGCCTTCTAACACTCAAGGAAACTGTAGACGGTATCGAACGCTCAGTGCAGCTGATGTCCGATAATTGCGATAAGATCCTGAAACGTATCAACCAACAAGACAGGGATGTCAAGGACCTAAAAAAAAGTGGAAGCGGTATAGGGGAACGGAAATGACCCGGTGATTTGACAGCTTCAACATGACGTTAATGAACTGGAATGGCGCAGTAGAAAGCTTAACCTAGAAATTCACGGTATCCCAATGACTGAAATGAAGTACTACTAACTAAACTGGACGAGGTGGCCAATGTGCTCAGTCTACCACAGCTGAGTTCAAACGACGTGATTTCAGCACAGAGGCTTCCAGCCAGAGAAGATAAGGTGCCTGGAATCATCGTTCGTTTTGCAACGGAAATGATGCGAAACCAATGGTCTGAGAAGAGATCGAGGCTTAAAAGCGGACAAGTCAATGCGTATCTTCAGGAAAACCCGACGAAACAATACAGGGCTCTCCTTTGGGCTGCGAAGCGATGGGCCAAAGATAACGGGTTTTAGTACGCCCGGCACAGAAATGGAAAGATCTTCATCCGAAAGAAGGACGGAGAGAGGGCAACTGCTGTTGACAGCAAGGATGACTTGCTGAGTCTGATATAACTTGTCTTTGTACACTAAAGTTTCATTGGTTTTCTATGGCTCACCTCGTACTTCCGCATAACATAAAAAAGTCGATCATCTTGGTTCGAAGTACACACGTGCTATAAAGTGTTTTCACTTAAATGCCCAGTCGGCCAAAATTAAAACAACCGAACTAAATATGTTTTTTGACCAGTTTGATATGTTATTTGATACAATTATGCTTACCGAAACCTGGTATACGGATGAGTCGAACGTACTTTGTTTACCTCTGTACCGTTCTTACTACTTAAATCGCGTTGTCAAACGGGGAGGATGAGTGACCATTCTGATGAAAGAGGATTTAATCTGTGAGCTGCTGGGTAACTACTGCTGCATTACTCATGATTATGAAATTCTGTGCATGCGTAACAACGAAAGAATTTTTGCTGTAGTTTACCGCCCTCCTGGCGCTAATTTTGAGTTTTTTGTTTTAAGTTCTTTGATGCATTTTTGGTATCTTTAAACGAAGGTTAATAGAATTTCATCTATGGTGGTGACTTTAGCATAGCTATGAGTGCAGACATGAGAGTAAAAAGAGAAGTGATGTCGCTTATAAAAACGAACGGTTGTAAAAATACCGTTACTACACCAACAACGATTACTTTGCAAACAGAAACTACAATAGACCTATTTATAGTCAGTCATCTGGTTAGCGACATAAAAAGCGGAGTCCTTGCATTGGAAATATTGGTCGATTATCTCCCAATATCTCTGAGTATCATGAATATATCTCAAAACAGAAGCAAAACACACCCTGACACCCTGTATTATTTCAAAGCATTACTCTTGACCGGTTAGATGCGTTTCGTCAGGGTGTTACCAACACCGACCGCACCGTAGTATTTGACGAGAACGTGGCCGATAGAGCCTATAACACTTTTATGGATCACTTTTCCACCCTATACAAGACCCATTTTTCATTTAAATCATTTAGAAATGCCAGACGTATTCAAAAACTATAATAACGCCGGATTTGCTACGTAAAATTCGCATCAAAAACACACTGTATAATAAGTTTGTGAAGACCAGAAGCCCAGGTGATTTGAAGGCATTTAAGTCGTATCGCAATGCTTTGACAAAAGAGATTCGACTCACCAGAACTCGTTAGTATTATGAAGTTGTTGAGTCTAAAACCGGACGTGTGGATATTTTGTGATTGAAGATAAACTCAGTTTTAGGCCGCAATCAACCAACAAACTCTATCGAACAAATAGAGTGTGATGGTGTAATTCTAACAGGTTGTTTATTATCTATCACTTTCAATGACCATTTTGTGAGAAAAAAGAGCACGAAGAATAACTTTAAAATAACTTTAATTCTAGCTTTTGTAATGCGAGGAACGACGCCTGAATATTTCTTGAACGAGTTAGTGAATCTGAGGTTAGTTACCTTATCCTGCAATTAAAAAAAAAAATAGCGGAAGCTGTGATGCCGATTGCATTCAGATTAGACCAGTGAAGGATGTTGTTGATTTGATAGCTCCAATAATACGTCATATTTTTAACCTTACTTTACTAACGTCAGCATTCCCAAAGCGCATGGAAATAGCTAAAGTTTCGGTTTTATATAAAAAGGAGATAGGAATGAAATGGGAAACTACAAACCCATATTATTACTACCGGTCTTTTCAAAAGCGCTGCAAAAACTGTTTTATATCCGCTTGACAAATTTCATGAATAAATAAACATTGATTACAGACTAGAAATTCAATGTTAGGAAACATCGTTCAACGGAGGTCACTTTCCTTGTGCAGAAAGAGTTTATCTTGCAAAGTTTCGATAAATAAGAAAAATGGTTTTGGCAGTTTTTGTGGATTTTACGAAAGCGTTTGATTGCCTTGATCACGAAATTTTACTAAAAAAGATTTACATTTATGACATTCTGGGACACGCGTTACAGATTTTTAAGTCTTACCTGGAGCATCGAGCCCTGTATGTTTGTCTAAATTGGAATTCTTCCTCAGTAAAATGGATACTTCGTGGTGTTCCTGAGGGCATTATATTAGGTTCCATCCTTTATAACCTGACTTGTACGTAATCCGTTACAAGTAACGAAATTACTTGTAATCCCTTACATTTATCAGTAATTTAGTAACGGATTAATTACATATTTTCTAGAGTAATTTTGAAGTAATTCCCCTACACTTCTTACGTAACGGATTCCTTGTAATCCGTTACATTTTTTTTTCAGGGCCAACCCCCCCCCCCCCCCTTCCTAAAGAAAGCTTTTTCTTTTTTTTTTTTTTTTTCGGGGTGGGGGGGGGGGGCAATGTCGAGCGCAGTGAGACTGTCACGCGAATTGACCAGCGCAAAGCGAGGCTTGGCACTCCTCAGTTCCGCAAAGCCTTTTTTTTTTTTTTGCAACACCAAGTACCTGAACCTATTTTTTTAGAACCTAACAACAATGTAAAAAAATCCTAATAAACATTTCTACAAAAACAAAAGGGAGGGGGGGGGGTGTCAAGTTCTATCCGCTTTTTTTAGTCCCCTGGTTTTTTCTTTGCGATCGAAGGCGGGGAGAGGACACCAAGTGATTGTATGCCTCCTCGAGAAGCTCGAGGTGGTAAGTGCACAGACAGGAATTAACAATGTCCTTCTCGGATATAGTGACTACTGGGAGCCTTCATGTGCGCTTTGCTAGGGTGATGCCAACCTTTGTAATACCACTCGCCGACAAACCAGCAGCCATTTTGGTTCTCGGCGATAATCCGTGGGGACTTATAAACCCTCCCGGAAACAAGCACCTTATCTCACAAGTTCGGAGCAGCGTTGTGGAACCCACGGAGGGAGGATTAGCATTTTCCCCTCGGATGGGAGGACCGATGGACACAAAGGCCACTTTCCGGCGCACAGGGAAACAATGAGAGGAACAAAATGGCGGAGGAAGAGGGTGTGGGAAAGGGAAACAGGCAGTTGGCATCACTCTATGCGACCCGCACATAAAGGCACCCTAGTGACTACGACCATTTTCATAACGTCGCAACACGAGACAACGCTCCGTCTACCCTAAAATGCACTAAAGAGATGTGATAATATGTGAAGGTGTTATTGCCACAAATATGCATGCTCGTTCGTTGCTGCACACTTATCGTCTACTTTAGAAAACAGGATGTATTTTTTCTGTTTCTTTCACCTTATTTGACCCTGTTTTAAAAGCTACTTACATTTTTGTAGTCCAACTTCTAGGGTTGGCCCACTTTATTTGTGGATTCCAGCCAGGTTATATGCATCTCATTCACCCTTTTTGTGAGTCAGCTTCTTGCGAGCACTTCGAAAATGGTAATAGTCTTCCTTTCTTCTTCCTGTACTGACCCCAGCAGGACGCATCTTATCTCAAGCAGATATATTTACAAATAAAACATAATGGTGGCTGACGTAGACTTGATATTCTGGCTTGATGAGAGAGTGAAACTCGTGAGTGGGGCCATAGCGCGGCTTACTTAGTACTCTGCCCTTCGCTGCCAGTGGCATCAGCGGACGTCTATCTGGAGAACAACGGAGTAAACTGCAGTCGGTTCGTGCTCCGTGCGTTTTTGAACAGCACCAAGAAAGGTACACACGGCAAACCGGAGTTTACATTTCCTTGTTTTAACCGCCGTCCTAATTAAATGTTGTTACGAGTGTCCTTTTTTATTACTTATATTTATTTACTGGACACTTTTTTTTATTCACCAACGTCTCGACCGAGACTCGACCTGTTCAGAACCAAAGGAAGAAGAATATTTAGCCAAACCTATTCATTATTGAATTATCAGCGTACTGTTACAACTATGTTTTGCTATTGTCTGGCAATCTATGCCGGTATAGTAAGATAGACATAATTCTTATTTAGTTTTGGCTAGATTTATGATGACTTCTACAGCTTTGCGATTTCAACAATGAAGAATTTTAGTAGATCGTCCCGATGAGTCCGATAACGATACCCGATACTCCGCCGCCGCCTTTGCGCACTCATCATATCGTTATCTGGGGTATCGGAGGTATCGGAACGATCTACTAAAACTCTCGAATATCAGGCAACGGCTGCAGCGAGGAAGCTTTGCTCTATCTTCGAGGTAAATTGTACTTCCATTGGTTCGCTGAAAGATCTCAATGCAGAGCATAAAGCATTCGTGAGGCACCATATGGCACTCCCATGCAGCGCTTCAGTTCAAAAGCTGCTCAGCGTAGCAGTCGACATATTCAGTAAGAAATAACGCAAAATGTCAGACGAGACTTTCGAGAGTCAGCTGTTGCTCAAAATACTCAAGGTCATTAAATGGAAAAGGTTGCAACAATAAGAACTTGAATGACCCTCTTCCCTTTGTTCCTTACTTGAGGGCAATAATGTTGAAAGTAACGCCACGAAAGTAACGGATTACTTTTTAGGGTAACGGTAACTTACTTTTATTGGAGGGTAATTGTAATTGTAATAAATTACAGTTTAGCCTCGAGTAATTGTAAATGTAATTCCTTACTATTTTTCTTTGGGCATGGCGAAGTGAAACCAACCACGATGCTGACCGAATCCGTCCTTTTCGCTGTTCAGGCGTTCCTGTTCTGCTGCGGTCTCGCTAGCCCTGCTGACCTGCCGCCGCCGCTCCGATGACCTGCCGTTGCCTCGTCATCTCCGTCCTTATCTGACCTCATGCCAGTACCTTCACGCCTGCCGGAACCCTATCTTCCCATCGACATCGGCATGGCGCTGCGATCAGTGACGTCACTTTCGGCGGGAGCTATAAATACCGTCCTACAGCACTTCCAGTTCATTGGGCATGGCGAAGTGAAACCAACCACGATGCTGACTGAATCCGTCCTTTTTGCTGTTCAGGTTTGTTACGCACATTGCTCAGTAAGATCTAGCAATTGGTTTCTTGTTATTTTGCCATGCCCAAGCACTTGTATGTGTATCATGTATGATTGCTTTCTTGTTTTGTCGGCTCCTGCTTTGTGGGGACGTTGAATCAAACCCTGGCCCCGACAGTGAGTGCAAGTTAGATAACATTCTCAAAGGACAAGCTAAGATCCTTAATGGTATTGACGACTTGAAGTCACAGCTAGTTGCTTCCGATGAAGTAATAGCCTCCCTTCGTACTAAAGTAACCAAGCTGGAAAAACTCCTGCAACTCATGAGCTCTTCTACATCCAAAATAGATGGTCTCGACAGCACGTTAAGTTTGCTCCAGATTAACACAGCACAACAAACTGAAAAACTTGTTGATCTTGAGGACCGTAGTCGTCGCTCTAATTTAGTGATTTACGCATTACATGAGCCAAATAATGAAACTGACCTTCAGCTTAAAGATCACGTAGTCGGGGAACTGTTTGAGAAGAAACTTGATGTGAAATGTTGTTCAATTGGTAGAATTCACCGACTCGGTCGAAAGAAAGCTAATCGTCCGGTCATTTTGTACCTCCAAGATTATAACGAAAAGCAGGCTATACTGAAGAACGCTAAAAAACTAAAAGGCACACACATTTTTATTGAAAATGACTATTCACGTTGCACACTTCGAAAGCGTAAGCTGCTGTGGGAGAGTGCCAGGAGTTATAAAGCTAATGGAAGGCGTGTCTTTATGGTTAACGATAAACTTCGCATTGATGACGACACGTTTATATGGGATGACAGCAAGAACGCATGGGTTAAAATTTCATCTACGCACCACCAACCTGAAAGCACGTGACATCACCGGCACTTTTCACCACAGTACTTGCGCCTTCTAAACATTAATGCCAGAAGCATAATAAACAAAACTGCGGAGATTGAAAGTGTAATGCTTTGTCACGATCCTCACGTGACAGTTTTAACTGAGACGTGGCTAAGCGATGAAATCGATGACCGTGATATAGTTGCTGGTTCATACGGTATATACCGAAGAGATAGACCCTCCCGTGGTGGCGGTGTAGCCGTCATTTTAAAAAGCAGCCTATCTGCTGTAGTGCTAGATCAAATAACTGATCATGAAAGCATGTGTCTTTGTGTTACTTACGGGAAGGAGTCATTCATCTTGATCGCTGTATATCGCTCACCCTCATCAAGCAATGAATACCTGGCTAGGCTTTATGATTATATACTCAAGTATTCCAAGAGCTGCATGCTATTGGTTGGTGATTTTAATTTACCTAACGTTGATTGGCATAATTTATCATCCTCCTCACCCTCTGACCAAACCATTTTCGACATTGCGTTTGCCTGTGACCTTTCTCAAGCAGTTAAAGGGACACTGACAGGGTATTTATGCTCGCCGAGGTTTTTAGTTGTACGTGACATATGAGAGCCCAACTACCCAGAATAGAATTTGCGGCTCGAAATTCGGTTTCTTTCCGCCCGAAAACCGCCGATCAAGAACTGGCCGGTTCGAGTCTCACTCATTCTCTTTTCCGTGGTCACGGGCCGTTTTTGTAAGGTATCGATGCGACCACCAAATTTAATCAAAGTTGTGGGTCATTAAAGGCACACAGTGAATATTAAAAATAGAAAAAAATATGCAACCCATTTTTTGTGGCTTCAAAAAAGCTGAAAATACGTTGATTGAAAAAAAGGTAGCACAGACAACCGGAAGCTTTCTGTGCGTTCATTGTACATGGCGTCGTTTTGCGTATCGTGGGACTAGCACTAGCGGATGGCAGCAGACGACGGGCGTTAGACCTCTACTTCAGAACTGTCGTTCACGGTACTGGCGAATTCTGTCTTTCTTCGAAAGAGAAATTTTAGACCGATCAAAAGAACTGATATTCATCCAGTACGACACGCCCGACCAGCAAGCCGATTGCACGAAGACGTCGCCGAACCGTCGTCCCTTCTCGTGACTGAAGACATCGTTCGCTCAAACGTCAAGCACGAAGTGCGTACTTCGAGTTAAATACGTACGCGTACGGTTACTTTACGAGGTGCGAATGCGCGCTATGCTTGGTGCTGCTCGACTTCAAGCCGGGAGTGCATGTATTGAAGGGAAATCGAAAAATCGGCAGCAAACTTCCGACATACAGTCTACCCGCTGCATAACTACGTATGATAGAGTTCCTTCATTAGCTCATTGGAAAGACGTCGGCTTCACACGCAGAAGGCACGGGTTCGATACCTGGTGTGGGTGTACCTTTTTATTTTTTTTTTTTGTCAAGCATTTTGCGCTGTTTACATTTATTTTTTTACAATTATCACAGAAAAAGAAATGTTTGTGGACGATACGTCGCTGCACTAAATGGTATGGATTCCATTTTTGACACCTGCGAAGTCAGTGTATATCACTTTCCACAAAATGCAAGGAGCATATGAATCGGGTAGCGTCCGCTTTCCGAGCTTCGCGTAATGGTTCTACAGGAATTGCAGCCAGCCATTGATCCCGACCTGTTGATCTTTCGGAAACTTGTGCACTCTGCATAACTCTGGCCACTTTCAGATGCAGGACATGTGGGGCAACTCTTCACGCAACATCTTGGGAGTATTCTTTTCGGAGCTGATCACGGGAATTCACCACGGCACTCGGGCACTTACTACTAATTGCCAATTAAATGTACAAAACAACTCATCTGGAAATACAGAACAGCGAGCGGAACAAACATAACTGCAAAGGAATACCACGGCGAGCGAACGCATTTCGTCTGCTACGGTGCTACGTGCGAAAAAAAAAAAAAAAAAACGCACGGTCGGGTGTAGCCACGTGACTTCCGCCACTCACGCTATCCTCTCCACTTCTCCGTTTCGGTTTCGGTTTCGCGCAGTTGCGTTTTTTGGCTTTATTGAAAAAAATACGTGACTCTGTAGCAAAATATTAATTGGGTAGTATTCTGACACCATAATAAATCGCCTGACAAAAAAGGAAAAAAAAATTTTGGGGGGTGTCAGTGTCCCTTTAATGTACCCACACGCGTCCTGGGTGATTCATCGTCCATTTTAGATCTTGTCCTTTATAGTAGGTCTCTGTCTGAGGTACAGGTATCAGTGGAGGATGGTTTGTCCGACCATAAGCTTGTTTCTTTCTCCTGCCTCATGGGCAGCTCGGATGGTTTTGTGGCACAGAAGCGCAAAACTATTAAAGACTTTTCTAGGGCAAATGACGAATCTGTTCTAGATTACCTTGAGTTATCCTTAGATACATTTTCTGGGAACGACGGTAATTATTTGTGGAATAAATTTAAATCTATCTGTCATTTTTGTCTTCGAAACTTTATTCCTAATAAATGTAAATATGTGCGCCGCAAAAACCCCTGGATGACACGCGAAATAATTCATCTAGTACGGAAAGTAAAAAGAAACCGTAGAAGTCTAGTTCACAGTTCCTCCCTTCCCTGCCTAAAGCGAGCACTAGCAGCTAAAATTCGCACAAGTAAACAGTTCTATCATTCCAATACACTTACACGATTCCTTAAGACAGATCCAGCGAAGTTCTGGCGACACCTCAGCTCAAATCAACAAAAAACTGTCGATTACGTCAAAATTGGGGAAATGTTGGTTCACGACAAACAACAAATAGCTACGGAGTTTAATCTTTTCTTTCAGTCAGTGTTCTCGAAGTCTTACACTAGACATTCCTCCTTTAACGAAGAAACTGAAATAAGCTCAGAGTTCATCACGTTTGAAGGTATCTTTTCTATGCTACTAAACCTCAAACCTAAATCGTCAAATGGTCCTGATAATATACCTAATGCATTTCTTCGTCGTTACGCTGAGTGGATTTCTGGATTCCTTGTTGTTTTCTTCCAGATGTCATTTTCATGTGGCGTTGTTCCCTCCGATTGGCGAATCACTCGGGTTGTACCCGTTTTTAAAAAAGGAGACCGTACAATGTTAACGAATTATCGCCCAATTTCACTCACCAGCTCTTCGTGTAAACTACTGGAACATAAAATTTCTAATTACATCAATGATTTCCTCGATAAACATGAAATAATCTCGCCTTTTCAGCATGTATTCTGAAAGGGACTTTCTACTACTACTCAGCTCATTTCAACTATTCATTCTTTTGCTTCTATAGTAGATAGGCCTGGTCAAGTCGACGTCATCTTCCTTGATTTTAGCAAAGCCTTCGACAGAGTTCCTCATTCCGGTCTTATATACAAACTAAATGAGATTGGCCTTCCCAGCACAGTTGTTCAATGGATTTCAGCTTATCTTCAAATGCGAAAACAATTCGTCGATGTAGACGGTCACCATTCTGATCCTCTTCCTGTGATTTCGGGTGTTCCGCAAGGGAGTGTCCTTGGCCCTCTTCTTTTTTCAATTTTAATTAATGACCTCACTTTTTGTATAGATAAAAGCGTGAGTATTCGTTTATTTGCGGACGACTGTCTATTGTTCAAGGATATTAACTCTACTAGGGATCAAGTTGTTCTGAACGAAAGTCTTAATGCAGTTTCTAGCTGTACGTGCGATCGTTGGGAGATGAAGCTTAACCAAGAAAAGTCCTTGTACATGCGCGTCACTAACAAAAAGTCCTCTCATCTGTATGACTACTTTATTGGTGATAACTACATCTCTCGGACGATGAGCTTTAAATATCTTGGTATAACAATTTCTAGCAACTTATCTTGGTCCTCACACATTGAACACGTTTGTGCAGCTGCCCGTCGAAAACTAGGTATGATAAGGCACAAGCTTAAGCACGTGCCTTCTCATGTGAAACTTTTAGCCTATAACACATTGATGAGAACGAAGTTAGAATATGCCTGTACAGTCTGGGATCCATTCACAAAAAAAGATACCAAGATACTGGAAGATGTTCAAAAGCAAGCAGTTCGTTTTATATTTAATCGCTACCACCCGCATGACTCACCTGCTGCCTTAATTCAAAGCAACAACATCATCTCTCTTGAATCACGAAGGAAGCTAGCTAGACTAAAATTTCTTTATCAACTCTGGTTTAAAAAACTCCGGCTTGAATCGTCGTCCTTTCTTCACCCATCCTCGACTAGGCGCACAAGGCATGACCATCCGCATAAACTAACTCCAGTATTTGCTCGAACAAATGCATTTAAATACTCCTTCTTTCCCAGAACCATAACAGAATGGAACCACCTCCCTCATCACATATTTATATCTGACAATGTTTTGGAGTAGATTGAGCGTTTGTTTGATGTGTAACTCTTTGCATTGTGTTTTATTTTCCTGTTCCCCAATACCGCCACCCCTCCCAACTTTGTTGTGAGCTATTACATTTTTTTTTCTATGCATTTGTTTTTGTGCTTTATTACAATTTTTGCATGATTTTCCCCTGTTCCCCTCTCCCATTTTACGGATTACCTGGTGTTGCGCTTTTTGACTCCACTTTTGTAACCCCCAATCCTGCTTGGGCCGCAATTGGCCTGCAGTATTCCTAAATAAATAAATAAAAATAAATAACGTGTACAAGTCTGTTTTTAACCTATATGCAAGTGATGTCGTAATCATTAACAGAAATGTCAAATTTGTAAACTATGCTGACAGTACAACAATACATATTTCGGGAGAGGACTGCGATGTGCTAGTGGACACGGTAAATCTGACGTTGTCCAAACTGAAAGTTTGGAGACTGGAGAACGCATCACATATAAACAGAAACAAAACGAAAGCTGTGCTTTTTCACACCAAAAATAAATCGGTCATACTAACACAAGATATCAATTTAAATTCGACTCAATTGAGGATGCTGAATCATTTCAGGGTACGTGAAGTCTTTTGTTTTTTTCTGAAGATATGTCCTGAAGCAATTATATTAATTTTATAATCCTTAAACTGTCACGAATAGCTGAATTGATATATTGTCATCGTTCAATTTTGCTAAAGAATGTGAAAGCACTTATCTATAATTCACTGTTTTATTCCCACTTAAATTACTGCCATCTTGTCTGGGGCTCAGCTACATTATTCAATCTTGAGAAGAAATATTTATTGAAAAAGGGGTGTTGAGGTCTATACCCAGGTAGCACACTTCCTTGTTTTAGCTGGGGCCAGGATTGGCACTTAGTTGTGATAACTTCGCCACGACTGCCCAGCCATTTACGTCTCTACGCCAGCCTGGCGTTTCACAGTCTTTCCTCGCTCCAGAAAGCGACGGAACTGCCAGGGAACGTCTTTCCTGGTTGACCAATCATTTTCCTTGGTCATTGATGGTCAGTGTAAACAGGCCGCTGCCAGTATTTGATGTTCCCTGGCTGTCTATCGATTTTCCTCGGTCAGAGATGGCCAAGGTAGCAATGCCTCTGCCAAGCTTTGAGGTTCCATGGTGGTTCGTAGAAATTCCCTGGTCCACTCAATACAAGCCACAGCCAGTGTTCGGGCATGTTGCCAGATCGAAGATAGGGTGAGCCAAGGAATGGCAGGGAATTGCCGCTATGCAATGTTCCTTGGCTCAAGCTTGCATTTTATTGGACCCAGAATGCCCGCTGAAAGCCACTGTTACTCTATAGTCCGTTTAACTTCTTTACTTTTTTTATTTTTATGAGCGTTCTGTTAACTTATTTTTGGCGCTTTGTTGCACAAACCCTCGCACTAGAAAGCGACGTTTCAATGCAAGAAGTCTGTTTTAGCTAGAGACATAAAAAAACACGTTTTCCCCATTGGAAAAAAAAAAATTGAAACAGTTGGGATATGAACAGGCCAAACCTGAAATGAACTGGTTGTAGTGGAATTGTACCGGACAAATTGGAAGTCAGACTGTCGAAATTGGTCGAACTCGAACTTTATAACTTTCCCCGCTTTTTAACGCGGCCCTTAATCCACCCTGGCTTGCACGGAGAAGCCGCTTCCAGTGCAAGTGCCCGAGGCGGGGAGCCTCCCACGTGATGTTGGAAAAGCGCGGGAAAAATCCCCCACCCGCAGATGAATCAGGCGCCTGGAACGTGCCAGTGCCCCGGGACCGGAGATGATGCAGTGTCCCCACGCGCCGCGAGGATGCCTTGAAAGGGGTAAGCTGCTCACCTGCCAGGATAGGGAGCGCGCGGGCCAATCAGCGCGGCCGACGCAAACGCTGGAAGCGCCAGTTTTAGTCGGCGTCAACAGCAGTTCCGGGAACCAAAAGAAAAAAAACGGATCTGGCGCGAACTTGGGCTTTTGTTCGCGCTGCTGTTCTGCTTGGTGAGGTTACAAGTTGTCTTTAAGCAGTGTTTATATAGACCTTTTTCGCATAACCTCAAACCAGCCAGTAACTGACGTACCCTCGACCTGGTGCATTTTGGATTGCCCGCTGACACAGGGTATGCAACCGCCAAGGGTACGGGCGAAAAGGCTTAAAAACGGACGTCGTGCATGAGGTAGTTCCGAGTGCTCCTTTTTACCGTGCTGCAATTTCCGAAAATCTACGGTTGTCTGGCTACCACTGCGTGGTCGTCGGATGGATAAATAATTTTAAAAAGCATAAGAACAATAGCAGAAAGTGTGCCATGAGCACAAGAAGCTGCAGCGCGAGTGTGGCTGCAATGTTATCGAGCTTCGCATTTTCCCCAAGAATCCTTATTTATTAAGTCAGTCAATTGCGAGCTTGAATCGCGAGAGATTCGTATCAGACTCAACGTCACGTTTAAGCTCACGACCACTTCGTCTACGACAAGAGGACCGATTTTAATTCCCGGTGCAGGTGGTCCAATTAGGTTATCACTGCAAGCCCCATGGTATGTGAAAGGTATGAAAAAGTCTACATGCCACCACTCAAGATGGAGCTATCAAATGCCGAGGGCTTACCTGCATAGACTACATTAAACTGCTCATATATACTTCGCTGTGGAAACTCAATCAAAACACCCCACCGTCTTCGTCGTCGTTCTCTCGAGGAGGCAAGGTGATGGCCTGTGAGTAGCCAGCTGGATACAACCGGACAAGCTCCAGCCAAGTTATTGCTGCTCACCATAGCCAAGTCTAGCCAAGTTCCCCTCATACCCACACCGTTGCCTACCCAGATAGCTGTGCTGCCAGAACTAGCCGGTATTTTTTTTTTTCTAAACCGCTAGACGGCGTCGTCGGCGCCGCAATTCTCAAGATGGCGCCACCGTTAAAGAAAAGGTCTATAAGATAGTGTGCCGGAGCTTTTAGTGCTGCCTTTTCCGATTGTTCCTGTGGCTGATGACGTCCTCCGTCTGAGCTTTCTAATCACCTGGGTAAGCCGTTTCGGAGTACCTTCGACGGTGACGACCGGTCGAGGACGCCAATTTGTGATCGCTCTATTCCGTCAACTTGCGCCTCGTCTCTGTTGCTCCCGAACGCGCATAACAGCTTTCCATCCTGTAGCAAACGGCCTCGTGGAGCGCTTTCATAGGTAGCTAAAATCAGCACTTCGTTCGCAGTCGTCTCCCGATGCCTGGGTTGACAACTTGCTCACTGTGCTTTTTGGGTAGCGTTCAACGCTCAAACCTGGCCTTGGGAGTAAGGTGGCTGAGCTCACCTATGGTGCTCCGCTCCGTCTGCCTGCGAACATGATCGAGCCGCCTACCATACCAGAGAGCATGGATCCCGCACCCTACGTCCACAAGTTAAGGCAAGCAACGTCAAAGCTTCGCCAAGTTTCATCACGCCAACAAACGCAACCAAATGTTTTTCATCATGCTACACTTGCTGAGGCTACACACGTTTTAATCAGGAATGATGCACCTCGGAAGCCTCTGCAAAACCTGTACGATGGACCATTCCCTGTCCTGGAGAAATCATCAAACTACTATACCTTGTTGCTTCGAGGCAAACGCGAAATCTTTACGATCGACAGTCTCAAACCGGCTTTCTTCTCCCCCTTTGATTCACAAAAGTCCAAGCCTCCCGACGCCACACCAAAACCCACAGAGGACAAAATAAATTTCACTCAAGTGACCACAGTCACCTGTTCAAGAGGGTATGCACCAGTAGCCCCCTAGCTACAGTGACAACAGGAACGAAAGCGAGAGCGGTGTGTTTTGGCGCCGCGCGATCCGTGATGTTGTAAGTTGAACTATAACTCGGAGCTCGGGAGGGCAAGAAAAAGAAAAACCGACAACGAGATGGCAATAAATCTCAAGTGGTACGGGGTACGCACACGCACACACGCACGCACGCACGCACGCGTGCGTGCGTGCGTGCGCGCGCGCGCGTGTGCACGTGTGTGTTTGTGATAGCAATGTTGAATGACGACGGAAACTTTCTGCACTTGATTTTGATAAACAAGCAGTAAATAAATTTGTGTAGATTTTGCAAGCTTCGCAAGTAGACAGCTATAGAAAAGTACAAAATGTCGCATGTTATTGATAACCTGCATTTTCATTCGCTTTAATTTGGCTAAAGTCACGTATTTATACTTTAATAAATTCTCTTAGGAGCATTGTTAGAAATTATAAACCTATAGATAATTATCTCAGGTGAATAATATTTAAACAGGTGAAAACAATTGTGCAGCTAAGAGAAGGACTTACAAAAAATTAAATGGCCCAAAATGTGAAAGGCAACCCAAAAAGAACACCTAATATTCAATAGTTAGTAACCGTACCAACCAGGATATGTTGAACGATGCAGGAGTTAACTGTTGTTTGTGAGTCCTGCCATAATATCTAACAAACTAACAAAATGGCGTACTTCCATATTATCAGAAACAACTCTGTCAGAGGTTTTTACATTTACCATCATACTTTACATATTGTTTTACATTTTTTTTCTCAATTAAGGTATCATACTGTGCCGGTCACCGTGTATTCCCTTGCATTTGACAAATTATAAGCAAACTCGTTCGTTTTAGTCTCGGAAGTCTATTTTTCTATCATAAAATGGCTTTAATTTTCAAATTGTGAACCATAATTTACTATTTTGCAAAAACATCTAATAAACAAACAAAAACATAAAACAAAATTTTTCCACCTTCTTCACGAGCAAGCTGTTAAAGCTTAACGTCAGGTGTGCCTCATTGCTTCCTCAGAATGTCTGTCCTTAAACTCGGAACTTAAAAAAAAAAAAAAAAACATAAAACCACGCATTTGTACGCTATAAAAATAGGTCTAGCTCCCTACGTACTCTCTATATGCCTTCAAAGTTGATATTTTCAATAAAAACTTACCAAGAAAAGAAAACGACGCAGACGAGGACATATTTTTCAACAACTTCACCAAAGTTAAGAACTTTTAATGTTTCACTTAGCGGAGCCGCTTAAGAGCGTGCATAATTCCAACATTTAGTGTATTTTTATATGTCTATATATATATATATATATATATAATATATATATATATATATATATATATATATATATATATATATATATATATATATATATATATATATATATATATTCCTTCAGAGAGTGCTTCTACTTAGCATATTGGGTTTGAAGTGATTCTGACGTATTTTAAATCCGTCTCTGGGTTTGGCTTTTTTATTTTCGGTAAGCCAGCACATTTGGGTTGGAAGAAAATAAGAACTATTCAAAAGACGGCGATCGCATTGCTTAGATCACATGATCTTGTTTGCTTCTCATTGATTTTAAAAAGCAAAAGCTATGTCATATATTTTAATTGGCCAATATTACCATCCCGATCATCCAAGATGACTCTGTATATTGGCAAATATTCTTGCACGGGTGAACATTGTTATCTCTGAACACGGCTCAGTTAATAAAATCTGAAGCCCATTTGCAACGTATCTATAAGGAGGTTGTCCGCAGCCTGTCGTTTTTGTAATGTTATTTATTATATTCAAGACCACAAACTCATCCCCGATTCAAAGACGTTTTCTTTATTGTTTTTTTTTTTTAAGTATTTTAATACAGGGTCATGGAGAACAGTTCCTTCAAGGTATAAAAACCTATGTCTTCTCCTCTAGGTGCAATGTTTGTTCAGCATTATTGTTACCTGTAATAGAAGCTTTCACAATATTTGCTGAAAATCTAGAATGCATGTTCGTATCACGAACCGCTTTCTGAAATAGTACCACGCTTGTAAAAAAATGTAGCAAGGCTTCTATCTTCATATACTGATCACACCGTCAAAGGACCCGGTCTAATCACTGTATGCGGCTCATTAAACCCCTCCAGCAATCTACGTCAAAGAGGCTTGTACAAGATACTCACTAAAAGTGTTTAAGTTAAGTTACTGAGTACCACGAAAAATAGTAACTGAGTAGAGTACTAAATACTCAAATTTGTAAAGTAATTGAGTAAAGTACAAAATACTCCAAAAAAGTAACTCGTTACTTTAGAGATACTCTCAAGTTCAAATTTTCTCTGCAATTTATTGTCAAGCGCAACCGAAGTCAGAAAAAATTCTTCCTCCCAGCTATGGAATCTCCTGGAAATCTCTTAGCTAGACTTTGGCTGCCACTCAGGTTTCTAGGAGGTCCCAAGTAACTGCGAATGAAACATAAATAAAAATGTTTTTTTTCTTTTATACCCTTGCTATGGCGAGGACATAGGCGAGGGCAGCACAGGGCCCGTTCGCCTGCGGAGGAAGTTTCTACACAGAGGATCGCCTCCGACGCTCCCCTTCTGTCAGGTGTTCATTTCCGCTTCCCCCGTCAGTGCACTGGCGGTGCCGTGCAGTCGGGGGTCGGGGAGTCCATGCCAGGGGAGAGCGGGCGCCACCGTGGTGGGCGCCGGCGGTCATTCGTGCTACCGAAGACAATAGCGAGTTTTAGTAGACCGTGTTTCCCCCTTCGACTAAACCCCTCCGCTACCTGGAACTCTACAGCCAAGGCCATCGGCACGCAGGCGCAGTGGCGGTTTCTCCGTAGCGGAGGGTTAGCGGAGGAGGAAACACGGTCTACAAAAACTCGCTAATGCTGCGTACGCCGCGAGCGATGGGCAGCCGGATTGGAGCCGTGTAGTCGCGTCTTACGAGTCTTGTGTGCGAAGAGAGCCTAGTGAAAAGAACGAGCGGTGTGTGCGACTGCGTGCGGATGCAAAGGCATTTCTGAAGCTGGAAGGCTTTCTTTCATATGCTTTCACTCCCATAACATAGAAAAATAAACTCCAGGTTTCTGTCGACTACTACCAGTCACTTGTAGAACCCACCCTCTCTCCGACACAAAAGCCCTCCCTCTGGTTTGTAGCCTTGTACACATCTTATGCTTTCACCCGCATGCCTTTCTGCTTCGGAATCTCTGTTGCTCTTCGGCTTGGCCACAAACGAATTGTAAGAAAATGTGTTTTGACGTTTTGCCCAGTCAGAAGACACGACACACGTCCGCTCGGCTTGAGGCTGCGACACCTGCCTCTCCGTGTCACCTCTTTGAGCAGCACGGAAGTGCACTGTATTACCTGGCACGAAATGTATCTGCAATGGCAGGGCGTCTAGCTAAAATAACTGGAGTTCAATATTTTCCAAGCTTTCCGCCTCTAAAGAAAATAAAAAATAGAAAGTAACTTAAAAGTAACTTCAAAATGAGTACAAGTTACTTGAAAAAAGTATTTAAGTTAGAGTACTAAATACCGACGTTCGAAAGTATTTGCAAGATACCAAGTTACTCACAAAGGTATTTAAGATACAGTAACCTGAGTAGAGTATTTAAGTTACGTACAAGTCTGCGTCAAAGCAATCTTCAAATTTTGTTGTTGGAAAATTTCGGGCTGGCACTGTGGGCGGACGTGTGCGGCGCTGACGTCACAGATTCAAAATGCAACTACCAAAGAGAAACAACCGGATACAGATGTGAAGAAGTGATGCAAGTCAGTGGTATGTATCTTCGCCATGCTTGAACTCGGTACATTTCATTTTGCGAAATGAGGAATAGAAAATGATTTATTGTGAAATGAAAGTGCTTCTGGACTCGTATATTTTGGTGTTTATTTTTTTTTTTTTTTACGAACACCAGTCTTGAGGAAGTAAACCGTAGAAATTTCTTTTAATGCACAAACCGCGTTATCATAAATAAAACGTTGCTATATTCAAAGTTGCTTTAACATTTTTTTTTAGCATATAGCACGATTTCGATTTTCATCACGAATTCACGAGCAGAATTTAAGAATCCCAGTCCCAATCCCAATTTTAAAATCGGAAATGTTTTTCAGTGAAAACTACAATGATGCAAACACCGTTCTATAGAACTAGGACGAAAAGAACCTCAGAAGAATTATACTGTTGGGAATTTTGAATGTCTTAACCGGGAAAACACTTACAAGACCAAAATAAATTAATACTGCCACCGGCATGGAAATCGCTTTCAGAAATCCTTAAAACAAAAATCCACTTAATCGAGCGTTCTTTTCGAGAACTCAAACGATATGTGTGGAACAAAGCCCCTGATTAGAAGAAGGCGGGGAGTTTCTTTAATTGCGGGTACGTCGGCAATCGTCTTCCGACCTGTCGGTGACGTTCGCTAATGAAAAGGGCAAGACAATAAGCACAAAAACAGAAATGGAAAAGCTTAGTGATGTAGCCCGAAGCGATAACAAGATTTGGCGGAGCCTCGAAAAGAAAGTAATTCTTCGAGACGTTAATTGTAAGCACTATAAAGCAATTTTCTAAGAAAGTAAATTTCTCATGTGACGTTGCTTCAATTATTCGGCTCACAATGGTCGTTATTCGCGAAATATATGTTTATATCAGCACAAAGAAAACAACAAATCCACAAAAGGTTGCAGTAGTGAAAATATAAATATAATAAAATACTAGATAATTGAAATGGCGTTTATTTAATTAACATATGAAATAAAGCAATGTTTGTAGCCATAGGCCACAAAGGCATTCTTAACAACTTTGCCGGGCAGCAGTCACGATTAGATAGGATAATGTAGCCTAAGTACATACCAAACACGCAAAAGGGGATATCACTAAGGCGGCGAGTTCAACTTCTTAACTACACTACGTTTTTTTCTTCTTGATGATCACACAAAAAAGCTCGCTACAATGCATATGAATGAAACTGTAGGTGGTCAGGGTTTCTGAGCTCACCGCAGATTTCCACGTAAGGAAGAAGGGCAGCGCCAAAATATGTGGACGCACGTTCTAAAATTCATTCTTAAAATACACGGCTCACGAAAAATGTTATAAATTTCTACCTTAAGGCCCGTTCACACACTTGCGACCTCTTAAAACCGGGTGCCTTGGAACCTCTTAATATCTCTTACAACGAGAGGACACACTGGCGCCATCTATTGTGTTAGCAGTGTAAACTTGGCGCTCCGGTATATATTCTATTTCTCTCGCGCATCATCCTTTCTTTCTTGGCTCGAAAAACTTTTGTCAACGTTATAAACGAGCCTTTCTTATAGGCATTACGCACATTTGACTTTGGAAATCCCGCAAAGCCTTCGCTCTTGTGAAATGCAGTTCCAGGGTCACCGCATAGATGGCGCCAGAGTGCCAGTGTGTTCTCTCGTCCTAAGAAATTTTAAGAGGTAATAATAATAATGTTTATTTCTCCATCAAGTACATACAAGTACATGATGGAAGGGGACTGAGGAAAAAAGCTGCATTTGTGCAGCTTGACGAGTCCTGAGCCCCCTCCCCAATTGGCAACAGCGGCAGGTCACAAAAGAAATGCATCACTTTGTAAACAAACAAACAAAATAAAAAAAAAATTAAATAAATACGCAGGTTAGTAAATTAATGTACAACATTCCAATGTAGCAGATAAATTAGCTCTGCTGAACAGACGGTTAACTAAAAAAAAAACAAGTGCAAATTCAAGGGTTCAAGATATTCAAGACATTCAAGGGTTCACGATTCAAGATAATATAGCACGACTAGAAATACTATACTCATTCACTAAATTCATTCTCACCGAATATAACTGTAACTTATAAATGAGGGCATTGAGTGGAATATTTACTTAGTCATTGCTATGCAATTCACCCTACAAGAAAAAAAAAAATTCTTTGATATATTTTACGGTTGATGTTAAAGGATCAATATTATGAGTATTGAGGTTATTAAGTAGGGTCGGAAGCACGTTGGACAGCATTTGCTCATCATATGTTGTTCGATAACTGGGGACTTTCCACTTGCTAGGCTACGAGTGTGATATGTCGCCAACTTCAGTGACAAGGACGCAAGTTCACCAAGATTGATAACATTATTTTTTTTTATTTTAGACCTATAACTTAGACGTAACCGATATTTATAGATATTGTAAATATGCATTAAAATTAACTTAGTCAACAGAGGTTTACTAGCGTCTTTTTTGTAGCATAAGTGTCTTGTTCGATTTTGTCATTGTAGTATTTCCCCAGACGAGGTGACAGTAATGTGTATGTGAAAGAAATAACGAGTTATAGATTAACAATTTAGCATTTTTCGGCAAAATAGAGCAGTGACGATACATTATGAAAATCACACCTGACAGCTTTATCAAGATATTTTTTCGATGTTCATTCCAAGTCATATGTTGCGTGAAAACAACTCCAAAAGACTGGTCAAAACGTCTAGTTTTCTCGAACTCAAAACGATATCTCTTGTAATAGCTGCATTTTTTTTCTTCGGTTGAAACAAAATAGCCTTAATCTTATTCGCGTTGATCTTTAAAGCGTTAGCTTGGCTCCAACTACTAAACTTTTTGCAAAGTTTGATTCGCACCTTTCAAGATTCTTTATCAGCAAGTCATGGTTTAAATAATCAAAGGCTTTCGTAAAATCAACGAAAATGCCAAGAGTCATATATTTATCCTCAAAGCTACGCAAAATACAGTCCCTTCGTTCGAGAAGGGCCAGCTCTGTAAACCAGCCTTTACAAAATCCGAATTGCAATAAAGTGATTATATTATTTTTGTCCGCAAACGTTACCATACGGGACAACAAATGTTTCTCATAACCATTTGAAAAAACAACGGGTCTCGTCTCTCTCTGTCGTACTCGGTTGTTAGAGTGTGAACGGGCCTTAAATGGGTCCCCCTGATTGTATTTAGTGAAGTTTATAAGTTTGTCTACTGACGTTTTACGCGGCAGGCGCCCTAATAATGTGGTGAAAAGACACTTCATTCAGAGCGCGTGTGAAGCCGGATATTTATTTTCCTTCAGGCAAAAGAAACCCGTGTCCCTCCTTAAAAAGGAATATTAGCATAATCCATAACGGTGTGGGCACATTGATTTTTTTTTTTTTTGTTTTTTTAGAACGCAGCTTTTATGCGCCCGCTCCCGGCTTGAGCGGGGTCGCCGTCACCGCGTTGGAGTATGGGACGTTTCCCATAATATGGAGTTTCAGAATAGCGCACGCAAAAGCTTTGCGTACTTAAAGAATAGCGTCGTCGCCACTGCTCATGCGCCGAACGCTGAGCAAGTTTTGCGCTTTGCGTGCACTATTTTTCAGAAATTGCGTGCGTACACAAAGTCTTTGCACTCCTCCAAGTGGAGTCGTTATGAGAAGTTGGCTAAAGCCAAGACGAACAGGGTTAAAAAATGGCGGCTCGCTCGTCCCATGACCATGGCTGGGGCCGCTTTGGCGGCGTCGTGAGCACGACGTCGGCGGCATCGTCGCGACTGCGATTTTCAATACGGGACGACATTGCACTTGGTTGGGAACACCAAGTAAGGTGGTCAACGATCATCGACAATTTGATGCTTGCGACGCGCGAACATTTCTCGGCGAAGGTACGGTGTGCGAAGGTCAGTACACGAGACCTCTCTTTCCGAGGCGACGCAACCGGACACGACCGGTCGACCGCTCGCGTCGCATTCTCATGTTTAAACAAATCTAAAATATTACTCCTAAAAAAAACTTGTTTTTTTCTCAAGTTACAGCCTTTCGTGTGTTAACCGAAAACTGTGACTGTATCTTGGTGGCGTTGCAAGCGCGAGATACCTGGACTTTTGCGTCGCGGCGGAGAAACGCTACTCTGAAAGTCTCTTCCGTAGCGTGCGCAAACGCAAGCGCTAAATTTAGCGCTAGAGTGCGCTAAAATTGCGTATGTTATTCTAAAACTCCCTAATTACGTTAAGCGCCTTAGCGAAAACTAATACGTTTGAAATATACCATATTCTCATTTGAGTGTATTTGAAGTACAGTTCATAATTGTGAGTACACGAAAAATCGACCAAAAATATACACTTCTTTTTTATTTACTTAGTACTAAAATATAGCTTCTGAAAATATTTTTAAAATACTTTTATTTAAACTACATTTGAAGTTCCCTTCATGCGTTCTGAAATACGTAAATACTAAATTAGTAGGCACAAAATACTTTTCAAATAGATTTCTTAAAATATTTATTTATTTCATGCAAAATATACTCCAACCCTAATAAAAATGCAGCGATCAAAAATAATAGCAGAATACTCTTAAAATACCTAGAAATCGTAAATACTATTGTGTTCTACTCTAAGTATCTTTTGGCTGCAATACTTCGGTAGTTTGACTTAAACTACCAAAGTATTTAAAAGCTCGCCTTTTAGAAGTTCACTTCAAGCAGATGTAGAGTACACTGAAGTGCATAAATAAAACATTTGATTAGTTTGTCAATTGAGTTGTGCAGCATCGCACTGATAACTCAGCCCAGTTTATAGTATTGTTTACTTTTTTCTATCAAGAACACACCTGATGAGTTTCTTGCACACCAGTCACAAACGGGGTTTGGAAACTACAACCACAACACTTGCTGATGCTGGAAAGCTTCAGCAAGTGCTATGAGCAGATGTGTTTGGCGTGGTTGTGTTAGCACAATGTTAGTTCGCTGAATGTGTATACTCACCATTGTACGTGATGTGAGTAGAACTTTAATATAGTGACGTTAACGACCATATAAACAGTCAACTAGTAAAGAAAAGCAAAATAACTATTTTAAAGTGAAGAAACTGCCTTGACTCGCTTTGTCCTGAGTGATGCCATGCAGAGAAGCAATAACATTTCTTCTAGGAGCCGTTTTTGTGGATATTGTTTTAGCGACTGCACCGAATTATTATTAGTTGTACCGATGCGTTTTAGGAAGAGATATCATCCACGAACTTCAAAACACTCTTTCCCCTTTGACAGACTCCTGAGGAGAAGATCGGATGCTTGGAACCTTAATAAGTGCAGAGGGGGTCACCGGCCAAATGATTACCTTCAATATGTAGGCTATATAAGGCTCTAGAGCAGTCAACGGGACTGTGATTCAGGTGTTCAGTGCGTCATTGTGTTTGTGTTTGTGTTCGTCTCTAATGTGCCACAGGCCTTCAGTAGTGCCGTCAAATGCCGTAGGGATACCATATACTAACGAAGTCCAAAATAAAAATAAAAATAATTGTGTAGCCGTTTTTTGATACACAAACGGCATCTTGAGGAGGAAAAAATTATTTTCGGTTTATCTAAAATCTTTTTTTATTAATATTTATGATGTATTTTGAATACCTTTCGCGCGTATTTCGAATGCGGACAAATTAATGCAGAATAAATACAAAATGAATATTCATATTCAATATATTTCAACTTCGGTTCAAGTACGGCCTCTTTTTGCTAAGGGGCGCGACGTCACGTGTGACGTCACGAGGGTCACAAGTGATGTCACGAAGGTCACTCGTGACGCCACGAAAGTCAATCGTGTAGCACACGGCGAAGGTCATGATCTTCACAGTGTGCTTCCCGAGACCGTCACGATTGTCACGAGTGACGTCATGAGTAGCGTCACAAATGTCAGAAGTGGAGTCACGAAGGTCACTCGTGAGGGTCACAACGAAGGTCATGACCTTCCCCGTGACCTTCACGAGACTGTCACGTGGGTCACGAGTGGCGCCACGAAGGTCACTCGTGAAGGTCACGACGAAGGTCGCGACCTTCACCGTGACCTTCATGAGGCCGTTCCGAGGGTCACGAGTGACGTCAAGAAAGTCACGAGTGAAGGTCAAGACAAGGGTCACGACCTTCACAGTGACCTTTACGAGGCCTTCACGAGGGTCGCAAGTAACATCATAATGATCACTACTGATGTCAAGAGGGAGCAGGGAGGAAGGGAAGGGAGGGAGGGGGAGGAGGAGGAAGGGAAGAGGATGAAGGCAGGAGGAGAGGAAGAGGAGGGGAGGATGAGGATGGGGAGGAGGAGGAGAAGGAGGGGAGGAGTAGAGGGTACGGAGGAGGAGGGGCATACCCTCCTCTCCATACCCTCCCCTCCTCCTCCTCAAGAGCTGCGCTCTAATTTGACATTACAGGAAATTGTAAACATCTTTCATTTTTATTATTTTGCAATGTTAAGGATACCTCTACTTTTATTTTTAACAATAACAGGGTAATAAACCATCTCTTAAAAATCGCTAGCTTCATTAGTTGATATAAAGGTGAAGATTTATGGTCGCAAGGAGTTATACGTTATTGAGCTCTTCCATATTTTCTCTACTACAACAGCGTGGGCGAAAAGGATTGAACGCATTTTAAACTGACCGCATAAATCGGTTTCTTAACTTATCGCGCTGGCATTTACCATAGAGGTGCCTGAAGTTGTTTGAAACTTTCACTAAAATTATGGAAAGATTGACTCACCTGAGTAAATCAAGAAATATAAAAGGAATATATTTTGCAATATAATTTGCATGTATTCAAAAATTATGATGTGTTACTGTGGCACTTATTTGGGCCATATAAAGTAAAAAATAGGTACGCCAACTCTACTTTCTTTCCATTTCACAATTTTTTTAATCGTAGTAGATGCCAGAATAGCCCACGACGATTTTCTGATGAGTTTGAGATAAAAGTCTTAGCGATAATTTTTCCATTGACAAAACCAGATTTTATTTTCCCTGAAGATTTCATGTATTCATACTCTCAATTAATGAATGCACTAGCTTTGAGCACCTATGTAGTAAATCCCAGAGCGATAAGTTAAGGAACTAATATGTGCGGTCAGTTTAAAGTGCGTCCAATCCAATTCTCCCACGCTGTAAAAGTTTTTTTGTGATTTGCCTATATACATTACTTGTCTGTACAATCAAGCTTCATATGTGTTCCATTTATAGGGAAAATTAAATTGACGTAATGATTACAACATTAAAGACAAATGAACAACTTTAATGTGTATTTGTAATATTGTTATTTAGGGCGTACCTTTAGAAGACAAAGAAAATATAACGAAGCTCTATACTTGTACACTTCTTTTATGGTGTCGCACATAATGTCTGGAGCGTTTCTCTTTATGGTGTCAAACCCTGTACATCTGAAGTTTTAAACAGGACCATGGAAAACATATTTGGGCGTTATTAGGGTGTTACGCAGTCGTACAGTATTTAGCTTGCTCCCCGTCGATCAAGGACGCTTATCTGGCACATCTACAAATATCGGTCTATATAAATTTCTGATAAAAAACAACCTAGTCCAACAGATTTTGATTGATATAAACGAGAAACATTTTTTTCTTGATTTATATTAGATGGTCAGTATATACTGTAAAGGACTTAATTTTCGCGGGCTTAAATTTTCCCGAATCGGGCAAAAGCTGAAAATTTAAAATTATTCGCGGGTTCTAATTTTCGCGCATCGAGTGTAGCTTCCGTAGCGTTCACACATTGTCCGAATTGTACGCGGGACGTATTTTTCGCGAATTGTAGGCCATTCGCGAAATTCTCGAAAATTAGGTCCCCGCGAAAATTTAGTCGTTTCCAGTATTTCTTGTTTCTCGAATGATGTGATTGATGTGGGGAAATTGCTGATAGAAACTAGTGCTTCAGCGTGGATACTTGCGTGGTTAGATGTCCAATATAATTTTTCAACCGTAAAATAGCTGGCCAGACTGCGACCTTGACGCGGAATTCCCAAAGAAAAAGTGCGTCGCTACGCCCCTGAATACAAATGCATAACCTCCCGACCCCGGCATGGATCCTGCAGCGTCTTTTTTTTTTTAATGATCGTTGCCCACAAAGCGAACTTTCATCAATGTCCAATCTGCTTTGGGGTATAAGATTGTAGAGCAGATAGTTATGTTTTGCCGTTTTGTGGGCAGAATCCATTATGTCCAAACTATTCCGGGTGTTTCGGCGGAGGCTTTTAAAATCTGAAAAAGGGCAGTTAAAAAAAATCTTTCTGGAACAACCTGCCCGCCACAGCGGACGTCAAGAATTAAACAAAACTCATTCGCCTCATATTTAACTGAGCTTTTTAAATAAACTTTTTAATTAGTGAAATGGCGTTCCAATGATAAACTTTATAAACATCACCAAAACCACTAAATGCGCTCATTTTAGAAAGATATATGGCAAGAGCAGCATTTTATGGTGTTAAACAAAAAGAAAAATTTGGACGCGTTTCTAGGTTTTGGTTTTCTAACCGCGCGGCACTTGGAGCGCGCCTACAATTGGTCTGTTTAGCGTCCTATGCTGCCCATACATCAAAAAGGGTCCCGAAGTGGCAACAAACGACATCACTGAAGCCAGAGTGGCATGCTGCCGGATGTCACGATCATGGTGGTTGGTCGTAGAAGCTCCGGAAAAAAGCAGAAGCAAACACGAGTGTCATTGTCGATACGGCGTCCCAACCCCTGGCTGCCAAAGCTTCCGCGGACTGCCACACTGGAGAGCGACCTGCAGCAGAACAAGCGTCTGTCACACGAACCACCGCTGCTGTGACGCCGCCAGGATAGCGGCCGGCGACTGTGTGACACGTGTATGGCGTTATCAGGCGGAAATCGAGGGACCTCTTTTTTTTGGACGCGGTAAACACACCAGTTGGACACGCCTTCCAGGCACGATACTATCGGAGCACATTGCCCCAGCGGTCCTGTTCCCCGATGGCCGAGGCGCGAAACTACGGCTTCCCCTCCCTCGTAGGACCGAGGGAAGTATGGCGTACCTATGTTGCGCGACTTGGCCACTGAGGAGCAGGACCGCTGGAGCAAAGATACGCTTCTATAGACCATTCCATTTAGCGCTCTCTGGGCGGCACCATTTTGTTCGACCGCGGCGCCCTCTCCATACATCCGGGAAATTCAGCAGGTTCAGCGGGGTAAAACGAGAGAGAGGGCACGCGCCCGACTCCGCTAGCAGACGACAAACCGGGAGGTTGCCATTCTCCATATTTGGGCAGTACCGGCGGGCTGTACGGAACATCGAACTCTCGCTCGTGGCTGCCGTTGTGAAGTGGTTCGCGTTCTTAGAATAGTTATGTCTACTCCAAAATCATCCTATAGCCCTCTGTTGTTCTATTTCTGTAAATGATCAACTAGCATATCTTTTTTCCGTTACTTAAATAGCAGTTGAGTCAGCCGGCAGTACTACCCTCGACTACTGCGTGTATTGCGGCAGGAGAGCACGTTCTTATTTATTATTTCAGACTTCCACTTATGGTCGCTAAAGGCCTACACCAGTACAAACTTTGTATAGTAAAGAAGGTACAGCAACCGGATTTACTTTTCGCAAGAGAAACCGGCCAATCTGACACAGTTTTCTCTATTTTTTTTTTTTATTTGCACGCAGGTAACAGCGCAATTGGACCCTGTGAGTCTTTTTATCTAGCATAGTTTACAGGTTACACGATAACTGGCATACCAAAATCTGCGCATCTGCGCTTAAAAGTTCCAAAATGACGCGATTTTAAACACAGTTTGCACGCCAGCCGGACGCTAGCTACAGCCCACTTGGAGGAGCAGACGACATGCGGGGTGAGTGGGGGAGTGCACTTTTTTTCTCTTTTACCCTCTCTGCTATGACCCTAATGAAACGGTCTATATACAACCAAAAACCTAAAAGCGCGCCCAAATTAATACTTTTTTCCTTGAACACCATAAAAATTGTTTTTTTCAAAAGTGAGTTTATTTAGTGGTTTTCGGTTATGCTTAGCAAGTTTGTCATTGTAACTATATGTTTATTTTCGCTAATTTAAATTTTCACTAGTAAAGTTTCCTTAATTATTTAGCTAATTGGTAGTCTTTTTGCCCGTCCTTGACGTTCGCCGTGGCTTGCAGTTTGTTCCCGGAAAAAGTTAATTTTTTTTCAACCACCTTACTTTTTAAATGTTCTCGGAAGCCTTCCCATAAACACCCTGTATAATTTAATTACGCGGTTCCACCTTTGCTCTTTACGCGCATGTGGCCTCTTTCTTAGAAAAACTGGTTTTTGCCAATAGAATCTCCCATTTTGAGGACTACACGTTTTTATTGGAGTAAATAATTTCAAAAACCTGATTACTCCAGACCTGCCTTTAAATATATGCCTGTCTACTACAGTCCCCTATATGATTTGTGTGTTTCAACAGCGCATTTGGAATATTATACGGGAAGACGATTCTATGAAAATTATTACTTCATTTATTATTAAAACACATCTAAAATGGCTACTCTTCTGTGGATAATTGATCAACTTCAATTTGTTGAAATATGTAAAAATGTCTAAGGTTGTATAAACGCATTTTTCAAATGAAATTAACGTTTGTTTGTTTTTTAATCGAGTAGCATTATGTTCACAGTTTCCTGGGTTTTAGAGCATTTTAGAAATGAGTGACCTTGACCATATATCTTCTGTCTTTTTTAAACTAAAGTACTTGAGGTAATGGGGGTTTATCATATTCCTCATAAAAATATGTCGAGGGAAAGGTTCATCGTTTAATAAATAAATTATCAGCCAGATTATGAAAGTAGAAAAATCTTGTGTCAACCTGGTCCCGTACTATACGATGTCAAGTAGCAATGAACGAACAAGATTTCGCAAAAAGTAAGACAAAACAACACGGGCCTTTTTTACGAAATATTTTTCTTCGCCATTGATGGCTTATGGCAGTGCAGAGATATTGTATACTCTTAAAGCAGAATGCTTGAGATGAACAAATGTGCAGTCAGCATTTCCGGATATATTATATGAACATTTGTATCCTGTACTAGTATCGCACTTTCTAGCACAATTCTAGAAATTGAACTTGGTAGGTTTTTTATTTTACAAAAAAAAAATATTCTACAAAGGAAGTTTTCCCCTGATTTCAATCTTAATTTCTCATTCTATCCGGGAGGCTCCTGCGATCTATATTTATTCTTTATTTATAATGCACCTAAAAGAAAACAAAATGTTTAAGCTACAAATCATGCCATTGAACATACCCACGTCACTGCGAACTCCAGTAAATGACAACATCAAATGAATGTTTTGATTAAAAGTTTCGATTGGCTCAGTATCAGTGGGCTCGAGATCAGCGTGTTGGTTCTGATGCCATGTATGTATCAAAAATAATTTAAGGCGTCCTAGCTCATTCGCAAAGTTTTTTCTTATTTATTTCTTGTTTTGCGTTCTTTGTATAAGTGTATTGCTCAAAACGCGTGCAGGGTTTCACGGGCGCATGGCCATTATTAGTTTTTTGAACAAATATTACCTCTCTTATTGTTGTATGTTATGAAGTTGCAAATAAACGAACCACCCGAAATCTTCTGGTGCAGGAAATATTGTGTCGCTGTCCCGCTAAACTTAACGAATAAAAAAATTATGTTTGCCGTGTTTGTTCATATTTCCATTTATCCTGTGCCGGCGTTTGTATTAAACTATATGCAAATGTTGCAAGCCAGTGCCTGTTAAAAGTTATCGCCTTAATTTTTCAACGTTATTTTAGAGCGCAGCTCTTATGCCTCGTTCACACTTGCGAACTGGCGGCCGAAATCGCGGGAATTCTGACGCCCGGCGACGAAAGCAGGCAGATTTTCCGGCGGAAAGCAAGATCGCTCTGGGACCAATTTTCAACGCCGGAAAAAAGTTTTCCCTCGCCGCAAGCCAATCAGAACGCACGGGGGAAGTGGCGCTTGCTGACGTCAGATCCTGTCCAAGCAGACAGTATTGCGAATGGCGTCCACTATGTCGGTGGGTCTGTGCCTGTGGCTATACCAGTGTCAGCGGAGCTACTAATAGAAGCGGTGAAAAACCACGTCGTACTGTATGACAAGACGCATGCTCGATACAATGAAAATGATTATAAGGACGAGCTATGGAAGCTAATTGGAACCGAGTTGGGAACAAGCGGTACGTACTGCGGTGCACACTGCGCACGCGTTGTTTATTTACTGCATTCTCGTGTTGCGAAGAGGATGTCGCGGATTCGCTCAGCACTGCGGCTGTTACCTATTTTACATCGTAGCCGTAAAGTGTATTTTTAATCAGCCGTGTTCCGTCGATCTTCATGTATTCTCCCATAGGGCGGGCTGCCTCCTGGAACCCTAAGTACAACGTTGCCTGAGTACCACGTGACTTTTGCGCCGAGCTGCTCTGTCGGCCATGTTTCGGCGAAACACGCGGATCAAAGGATTGCGCTACTCTGCTCCGTAGGAGCTATATAGTGCTCTAGCGGCAACAAATGTGAACGGCCCAATCTTTTTTCGGCGAGCGAATCCCGTCGGCGGCGAGTGCGTATTTCGCAAGTGTGGACTAGCCCTTAGGCGCCCGTTTTCGGGTTGAGCGGCATCGCCGTCGCCGTCGCCGTCGGCGTAACCGTGAAGTAACTTGACCTCCCTGAGGTCACCTGAATCCCCCCTGAGGTCACGTGACCCGCCCTGAGGTCACGTGACCCGCCCTGAGGTCACGTGACTTGTGATGCAAAACTATGGATAAATCGACTATCAATACTATCGATAGTTTTTCCAAAACTATCGATAGTGTCGCAGAACTATCGATAGTCGACTATCGATAGTACTATCGATAGTTTTTCGATAGTCGACTATCGATCGTACTATCGATAGTTTTTCAATAGTTTTTCGATAGTCGACTATCGATAGTACTATCGATAGTTTTTCGATAGTCGACTATCGATAATACTATCGATAGTTTTTCGATAGTTTATTTTATTATTTTTATTATACTTTATCAGAGGGTGAGTAGGCATGCCATTTTATTTCACTAGCAGTAATGTGAGCTGGTCTCTCGACGGTTTTAATTTCAACACCAGTCTGAACGTTCACGACCCTAGCTGCGACCATTTCGACAATCGGTTTCCGTAATTACACAGTAACAACATTCATAAAAATATTGTAGCTGCATGCCAGCCTTAATTATTATTATCTAACGTTTTCTAAGCCTTCATTTGAGTAAGACGTTATTCATAGGGAACTAGCTCTGCCATCGAAGCTATCTATGTTGTCGTGTTTTTGTTTTTGTTGCCGAAAGCTTTCATAACGAGGCAACATTTTAGTGGTCGTCCATGTTGTGCTGCTGTTGTCGCGATGTGACAGGTTTGTAGGACAACACGGGGAGCGAGCAACAAGTTGCCCGACTGTCGAACAACGTGTTGTGTTGCTGTTGCCGTCGTGTTGCCTCAGTGTGACAGGGCCTAGCGCCTGGGCTAGTTGGGTATCCCATTTGAAAAAATAAATCGAGAAAGAGAGAAGAGGGAGCGACGCAAACTACTAGTGTCGCAAAACTATTGATAGTAAACCGTCGACAGTACTATCGATAGGTTTACGATAGTCGACTGTCGATAATACTATCGATAGTTTTAGGGGCGAAGCTCCTTAGGGTCTAGCCTTGTTCGTCCGTCCGTCTGCCGTCCGTGCTCACATCGATTGCCATCACATCTGTCTTCTTAAAAAAAGAAAAAAAAATGTTTGCGCAGTCGACAGGATTCGAACCTGTGCGGGGAGACCCCAATGGATTTCTAGTCCATCACCTTAACCACTCGGAAACGACTGAGGGACGAGTAGGGGGCTCTGAGATGTGGTAGTAACACAAGAGCTGGGGATGTCATGGATGAAACGTTGCATGTAGCCGCTCAACGTCTATACAGGAGAAGGCGCTGCGGTCAAATGCGTATATAATCGCGTTAAACTTTGCATGCATTGGCTCAACGTTTATAGACGAGAGGGCGCTGCGGTCAAATGCTCAAATGCGTATATAACCACGTTCCATACCACACATACTCTTTCTGACATGGAGCGTTGACTTAAGCGGTGGAGATGTGTTCCCACGGCTTCTAGCGGATCCAAGCTGATCCGCTAGAAGAACCACTGGCTCTGCATTTCACCGACCATAAAGCAGTAATAATGAAGTCTTAACGCAACCCGGAACTCAGCACTACCTATGAGCAATAAAAAAAATCAGCACCATCAGCACTACCTATGAACAAAATCAGTATCATCAGCACCACCAGAGCTTCGCCCCAATCAACATCATTCACCACGTGGAGATGCGGTCATTTTTTTCGATAGTCGACTATCGATAGTTTTTCGATAGTCGACTATCGACAGTTTTTCGATAGTCGACTAGCGATAGTACTATCGATTGTTTTTCGATAGTCGACTGTCAAAAGTTTTTCCAAAGTCGACTATCGATAGTACTATCGATAGTTTTTCGATAGTCGACTATCGATAGTACTATCGATAGTTTTTCGATAGTCTACTATCGATAGTACTATCGATAGTTTTTCGATAGTCGACTATCGATAGTACTATCGATAATACTATCGATAGTTTTTCGATAGTCGACTATCGATAGTACTATCAATAGTGTTTCGATAGTCTACTATCGATAGTACTATCGATAGTTTTATTACTATCGATAGTCAGATTTCTGGCGACTATCGATACTATCGATAGTACTATCGATAGTTTTGCACCACTACAGGTGACCCGCCCTGAGGTCACGTGACCCGTCCTGAGGTCACGTGACCCGCCCTGAGGTCACGTGACCCCCCTGAGATCACGTGACGCCCCTGAGGTGACATCACCCCCTGAGGTCACGTGACCCCTTCTGAGGTTTTGTAAACCCCAAAGATCACGTGACCCCCTGAGGTCACGTGACCTCACGGGGGTCACGGCCCAGGTGAGACCACGTGGCCCCCGTGGCGGAGCAGCAGGCAGGATGACGAGGTGAGGAGGAGGGAGGAGGGGCATACCCTCCCCTCAGTACCCTTCCCTCCTCATCCTCAAGAGCTGCGCTCTAATAGACCCTTTGCAAAAATCCCAAAAGCCCGCGCGCGCCGCGCCACGAGTAATGGGAGTCCTCTGTGCGCCCCTCCTCCCGCTACCTTGTGACCACGTGGCATACGCGAGCAGGCGCAGCTTACCACGGCAACGACTTTTGAGCAACCGAGTCGGGCGTGCGACGAGCCAACGGCTGCCCCTTTCTCATCCCTCTCCTTTGTACCGGCTCTGTCGTCTGCTGCACCAACGCTTTGTCGAACCTGGTCGAAACCTGCCACGGTTGCGGTGCAAAATAAGTGGATTCGCTGACACTTCAATACGTGAAGGTAAGTTATGACAAATAGCGTATTCAAATAGGTTCACCTGTCGGGATGTCTTTACGCTGCCACAGATACGGTACGCCGCCAACGACGCACGACTCGGCGGATGGGCGGGATGGCGGATGGCTGCAACGACTGCTTGCGGTAGCTGCCGACACGCGCGCGCAGTCACGGAGGCGTAACGAGAAAGCGCGTAACCTGTACCGAGGGTTCCCAATACTCCCTGCCGTCGTGGCGCTGTACGTTTTGCAAAGGGTCTATTCGGCGTTACAGGGAGTTGAAAACGGCTTTCATTTTTTTTTGTAAAAATTAACACGCGATTGCTGATAAACATCCAATAGACTATTATACAGTTTCAAACCGTCTTTTCTTTCGAATGTAGCTTGGAGACGGGTATTTTGTGCACAATGAGTAAATTCGGCCATTAATTCTTGAGTTGTGGTGTTTGTCTCTAAGTTCTACGAGTTTATATTATTTTATAGCATTCCTCATAATATTGGATTCATTACTGCTTCACAAATTTCTTTCGCTGAATTATCCGGCTAAATTACTACGCGTGTTTAAAAATAACTCAACAAGTCGAAAGAAGCTCGTAGTTTAATACATGTAAAGCAGACTTCAATTAATCTCATTTCTGCTACTCCAGCGGCACATGCTGTTCCGCATATGCATACGTTATATAAGTAAGCGTACCTAAATTTCCCGAAAGTGCTCGTTGTGCTTGCTACTAGTCGTACCGACATTCTTTGAATCCCAAACTGCGACAGGGTGTAGTTTGTTACAGCGAATGGCGGCGCAGAGCAGCAGAACACACTTAAAAACCGCATTTTGTTCCCACCGAATATGCGTCATGCATGTAGATTGTTGGTGTTTGTGACAGAAAGTATGGAAGGAACTATAAGCATATCACATTCCAGGTTAAAAAAAAATAAAACTTGCCATCGACAACTTTGAACAATGAAAAAGAAATTCTTTAGAAAATAGCATTTTATAATGCAATTTTTGATTTGTTATCTTCACTCGAGTAATCAATCGAAGATAAACTTTTGTTTGAATGAAGCGTAATTAATTTTGTTTCTTGATATATGTTTCGGAGTCTTCTAAAAGCATTGACTTAAAGGTATTAACTTCAACTCCGGCGAAATATTCAAGGTATTGATTTTTATAAACTTTCACCATGTACTAAATATCCACCCGTGACTACGTCCACAAAATATTAATTTAAAATATTAATTTGCTTTCCAGGAAACGAATTTGGAAATTCACGCGTACATCTCCTCATCACGTACGACAATGAGCAGGCGCACTCGTGACGTCAAATGTTGTATCGGAGAGCAGACGACGCTTCCTATCTCCACGTCGTTGTGCGTTGTAGTGATAGCGAGCGCCTGTGGTTTCGCGAATCTGGTCTAGGCTGTTTACCGCTTGCGATAAACGGGGGGGGGGGGGGGGGGGGGGGGAATCGGTAATTATCTGTGCGGTCCATTAACGCCATGTAAAAACGCCGCACAGCGACTGCTTATTGTTTTCCGACCGAGACGTTTGTGCGTCGGAATTGGGTCCGAGCAGTCCGACGCGAACGCTGGCTCCTAGCTTTCGCGTCGTGCTAGAAAACAGTTTACATCTTTCTATTAAATAAAACCTTGCATGCCATACTGCTTCGAAGCGGCACCTAGGTTCCAATGTGGGCGGATCGCAAACGCAGCCCCTCCCCCCCTTCCCCTCCTTGGGAGGTCCCCTCGGAGGCAACGTCAGCGAATCGAATGCGAACGGCGAATAGTCTGAAATCTCGTGCTGAAAATCTTAAAAAAAGACATTTGCTGGCCATTGCTTGACTAAGACCAGCTTGATGAATCATACTTCATTATTTTGCACGGAAGATCGAGACATCCTTTAGACTGCTTCTGACGCTGGGTGAAAGCGCCTCAAGCTGCCCATGTGCTGACGTTTATACAACCTCTGACTTCACAACAAGATGACGTACCAGTAGATGTCGCAGGTTAGTTTAGGTTTCGGTTATACCTTCTTTACACGATGAAAAGTTATTTAAAATTCTTGAGAAAAATTAAATTGCAGCTTTGGGCTCAGTTTTTCGTGCTCTTTAAAACGAAATATGTTTAGTTAAAAACTTTCGAATTGACGCCGGAGCTCCCCTTCCATTGGGTTTTCTAAGTAGATTTGAGCTTCTGGCATATTTATATTATAAGCTAATTAGTGGTTCAGGCCACTCGAGGAACAAGTAGTAGCCGCGAATAATTACCACATCATATTTTAATTTGAACAGGAAAAAACAGATCAACGTCCGGTGGCGACACACTGTGTTGAAAACGCGAGACCGAATAACATCACCGATAATGATTTTGTGACTGGCAGTCGGAATGAACCGTCAGAATATATATATATATATATATATATATATATATATATATATATATATATATATATATATATATATATATGTGTGTGTGTGTGTGTATAGATAGGAACCGCACCTGGGATAAAAAGAAGGCACTCGAGAGAAATATGTTAAAAAAATATTTGCCCTTAAAGAAGATGGTCGTCCAAGGTCGCCAAAAAAGTTGTCTGCAGATACGTTTCAAGCAGGGGTGCTATTCTGGTCACAAACGGTCACGTTCGTGTTTCTCGAAAACTCCTCCCCCCTACGAACCGCGCGCTCCTATTGGCCACAGCACGCGTGATAATTCCACGCGGTTCCCATGGGAACGTTCGCGAAACACGAAAGCAACCGTTTGCCGTAGGTGCCGCTCTTCGAGTTCGGACTGTGACGACAAAGTGACGTATGAGCACGTCCGACCTACGTAGCACATAGCGGAAGTCACGTAACTAGATTAACTCCGGTACTACTCGACACACCCTACTCTCTGTTTCACTATGAGTGCGAGCTGAGAACGTGATCCGGGCTTTCAACGTCCCTGTCGAGCAGGCGCGCTTGCGCAGTGCAAGCCAACGTTCGCGTAAGCATCGTTCGGGGTGATGTGCTCGTGCTTGTAACTTCTGTTTCTATTGCACGAAGAGGAAAAAGCTTTGGGCAGGATTCTAGAGCGTAGAAAATGGCGGCGATGCTCGTTGCTCAACGATGGCTCGACCAACGCGTACAATGACGGGTTTTCTACGAGCACCCGGTTGCCTTCGCTATGCACGACGACTGTTTCTGACGACAGTACCGCTTGTCGAAAAGCACCGTGCGATCGCAGTGTGACCAGCTGCGCGCCGAGAGACGGAGACGATGAGAGATGATGACCGTCTAGCAGCAGCTACTAATCGAATCGCACTGAGATTTTTTTCGCAACGGGAAGCTACAAGGGCGCGGTGGCCACCGATGATCTCATAGCTAATGCCCAGTCGATGGTGATCAGAGCCGTGACAGCCGTCGCGAGCGTCGCTGTCAACCGGCTGGGAAGAGGCGGCTGGATCGACAAAACCCTGGACCGAGGAAGCTGAGGCATGTGCGAAAGAAGGCTTTCGTCGCCACCACGACAAGCACACCGCCGTCGTGGGGTGCGTTGACGGAACCTAGAATCTAACTGAACCTTCGTTACCATCATCATCGGTCTGAAGGAGACCGTCACCGTTCTAAAGGCCTCCTACACTTTGCCGCAAACACCACTTTGCCATTAACAACATGGTGGTAAGTACGTTAAAACTTCAGGGTTTCTACCGCTTCGAAGTTAGTGCACACGTAGTGCCTATGTCTACAGTTGACCGTTTGTTGCGGTTTGTAGCTACTGTCATTCACGCAATAAAATCTGGGTGGGCTGCTGATGGCATTTTATTTTATCAATTAGATATTCTACCTTTCTACGCCAAGCTTCTGGAGTTGCATGTCAGTCATCGGACAGTCCTAGGAAACACTGATCGATTCCCTGCCATTAACTGTAGACGAGAAATTTAGCCAGTGCAATTTTGTGGATGGTTGTCACCTCCGTGACTAAGAAAAACAATAAATATACCATTGCCCTACATTTAACACACGTATGTTTAATGTAAAGGTTATGATACCAATTAAATAGATTGTCGTTTCAAAAGTGACAGTAACTCATTGAAATTAAAGAGTAGTGTTAACTGGATTTTTTTAAATTTGCCTGTGATGCAGAGCAAATACGCACTGTTGACTTATCACCATCAAGCATAAACAACGAGCGGAAGCAGAGTAGATGTGTGAAGGAAAAGCGAGCATGTGCTAGAGAAAGAACTGCTACGTAACGTGAAGAATGTCAGCAACTATCTTGCCATTCTGGTACGAGCTCAGTTGATATGCACATGCTTATGGCAGCCTGTGAATGCAGGATGCTCCCCATATGGTATCAACCAGTGGCGAAGCCAGGGGGGTGAGGCTTATGGGGCTTATCCCCCCCCCTCCCCAAATCCGGCGGGCCCTAGAATATACACTCAAATTTCGACAACATCCACCCCCCCTCCCGCACCCCAAGTCATGAACATCTCAGTAACCTCAACGTTCCTCCCCCCTCACCCCCTCAAAAGTTCCTGGCTACGCCACTACGATCAACAGCACTCAATAGATAGTCAACATTATCAGGATTAGCGAAATTTCTTTTATTGTATGCACCATATAGGCAGTGTTTCTGTCTTTATATGCATGCAAGCAAAACCCACACTTCCGAAAACACTTGTGTGAAGGCTGCGTTCACAATGCAGTCCCCGTCAAACTTTCAAGGCGTTAACGAATTCCACAAATTAAATTTTCAACGAAACGCGTTAGTTTTGCAAAACGCTGGCAAACTTACATTGCGTTTTACATAATTCACCTTTGTCGTCCGATAAATCAGCAGTCAGCGCTACACAAACCTCAATGAGCTTGTCGTTTGTTTTCTTGCCGTTGGGGCGAACACTGGCGGTCGTGGCGGTGGCACAATTCTTTCTCAGACCGTTGGCTGCTGCCTCCGTGCTCGCAGAAGCGTTGGTCACTTTGTGAAAAGGTGAGGTTTTGAATCTTGACGCATGGCAACGCTGAATGAAGGTCTATTATCGTCTTAAAAATCTCAGCAAGGCTGCCGTTACGAGCCACAACAACACCACCACTTTCAAGCTTCATAACACCGGCACAAATAGAAGCAAAGTCTTGCATCTCGCCAAGTGTTATACCGGAGACGTTGAACGCCAGCTCACCGTGCTCTTCAATCCAGTCCTGCCACCGAATGGACTCATCCAACAGCACGAAAGCACTCGTCTGCGCGTTGATCAAGTTACCAATCGCATGTCAAACCCCAGCCGCGGTCGATCCGACGAACATTGCGGCCATGTTCTTTCGAGTTTATCACGCCAAGGGTACCGTTGTCGAGTTAAAACAATGCAAATACTCTCGTGCATTCTTGTTCTTACGTCATTTTGTCGTCACAACCCGAACTCGAAAAGCGACTGTTAGCGGCAAGCAGAGGCTTTCTAGTTTCACGAACGTTCCCATGGCAAAGAGCGTTGAATCGTCACGCGCAATGAAGCCAATGGGATAGCGAGGTACCTATGTAGGGACGTGTAGGGACCGTTTTCTTTTTTTTTTTCTTTTTTTTGCACGAGCTTTTCTGCAAATAAAAAAGTAAGTAAAAAAGACTGCACGAGATTATGCGGTCGCGTCCATTTCTTCAGCGCCAAAAGCAAAGAGCATGGCTTATGGGATTGGGGACTACCGTCGTAATAACTGCAGTGAGGAAAGGGAGCAAAGCATTATTAAAACTGCCCGAAGAAACTTTCCTGCATCATCCACAGCATGTTCACGACCGGTGCACTCTGCGTCAATCTCATGACTTGTCATATATTACCCCAGAGTCGTCGTCAGCTCTGTATCCATTTGGAGTCTTCTTCACAGGCAAAACGGAAATTTCATTTGCAGCTTATGTTCACGGAGGCTTCACAAAGGATGATCGGTGTCGCAGCGTACCTTCACATAATATTTTCTTCTCGTAATACGATCCGTATCGTGCAGAAACAGGGAAACCAACGACGCAAACGAGACACAAACACCACAAAGTCGTCACCGCGGTTTTCGCCATGTTTGTTTTGAAAGACCATAGTGAAAGACTTCGAGAAAACAAGTTGAGATATCTTAGCTAAATTTACTTTACGTCATAATTATTGAAATAATCTTTCGTATTTTATAAAATGATAATATTATTTTTTTCTGCTTCCTTCCATTTTCCGGAAGGTATTCATTTCTCCGTTATTCGCTCGTTCTAACTCCCGGAGGAAAGAAAGAAGATAACAAAAAGAACAGGGGGAAATACGGGGATTTCTTCGCCCCAACTGGGTGGACACGTCATCGCGACGTAGGGGGATCGTCAGATTCTAGCTGACCGCGTGCTTGAACCCGAACGTTGGGGCGGAGCCTCGAAGAAGAATCATTCTAGTTTGAGGCTCCGCCCCTTCTTTCTCGATACGTCACAACTCGAAAGTACCCGTTTGCGACCAGAATAGCACCCAGGTAGGCCCTTCGTCAGTCCAAACAAGAACACTTCTTCTTTTTCTATCAATCAAAGAAAAAACGGCCGCAAAGAAGAAGTAATTGGAAAAATGCTTACCGTTTAGCGAAAATCTACTAAACTACATTCTCGCTTAAAAGTTTAATATATCCCGATAAAAATCAGTTAACAGTATTCAAGTAATTAAATATAATATTATTCACACCATTATTATCACAAGTCCAGTTTGTGGGACATGTGGTTGGACATAAGCCAACTATACCTGGTGTCATGTGAAGCCATTGAGAGTCCCAATGCAACGCGTTTGCTCGTGTCACATTGAACGATAAAGCGAGAAAAAAAAAGCAACATTGCGGGACCAATTAGAAGATCTCAATTAAATGTCCATAAAGAAAACGGCAATGACCCTTTCGAACTGTTAAGGCCCTTCGGTTCTAAAGTCGCAGTCTGAGTTGTGATATTAAGCAATGCAAGCGTGACGTTTTGCATTGCTTAATGTCACAACTCGGACTGCGTTTTTTGGTCTAAACATATGTTTCGGCAGTGTCATTCGCTGAGCTGCCTCCGTAAGTTGCGGTGAATGGCTCTCCGAGTGTTGTGCGGGAAAAAGCAGACGCACAAACTCTTTAGAGTGTGTCCTGGTCTCGGATTTTCTTGAATGAGAAATATTTTTCTTTATTTTATTATTATCTACTAGGTAGTTTAATTGATTTCATTTATTGTCTCTCGAAACTAAAGTGTTGGATCATAATCTAGTTTTTTTTTAGAGAGAACTTAGTATCGTTCAATTGTTTAATTGCTTCCGATATATAGTCGGCTGTGTTAACTATATATATACTTTCCCCTTTGTCAGCCTGGGCTATTGTGATATCTCTGTTATCAGTGATTTTATTCTCATTTTCTCAATTTGAGTAATGACATCCAAATAGATTTTAGGGCTAATGCAACGTTGCTTGTGACAATGGACGTAGTGTCTCTTAACACTGATATACCGCATGATGAAGGTATCCAAGCAGCTCTTAATATTGTTAACGAAAACCACCTCACTGTTAGTAAAACCGTCTTAAATAGTTTTATGCAGTTAGCTTTAGAGCTTAATAACTTCACATGTATGAATGAGCACTATTTACAAATACATGGCGCAGCAATGGGATCACGTTTCTCTCCCTCCTATGCAAATATGTATATGATGTCTTTAGAGAAGCGGCTACTTAACTCCTTTCCGCATAAACACCTCTTTTTATAAACATTCCCTCGACGGCATATTTATAATTTAGAATAACGGGGAAGATAAACTCTTTGAATTTATTAATTTTACAAACAATTTTAATCTACATATTAAATTTACATATAAATACTCCGATACAGAAATAGAGTTTCTAGATATTAAGATAAGACTTACTGAAAGTGGTTTGAAAACAACTTTATATTGAAAACCTACAGATAGACGCCAATTTCTACATTATAAAAGCTGTCACCCAATACAAAAGAGAAAAGGTATACCATACAGCCAAATGCTACGATTAAGACGCTTATGTTCAGAATATAAGGATTTTGATATAAAAGCTAGAGTACTACGAGAGGATTTCATTAACCGTGGATACCCCTTACCGTTAATAAATAATTCAATATCAGAAAGTCGAGCGACCTCTCGGAACGCGTGTTTAGTAGAGCGACCGAAAAGAAATACCTATAAATTACGACTAATCTTACCTTACTACTCAAAACTTTACAAACTTAGACGACACATGAATATTATACACATGGTCACTTCTTTAAAGGACTGTCATTCCTCGACCACCTGGTATAGTGTTTAGAAGACCACGTAATTTATTGGGTTTTTTAAGACAGTCCCGAAACTCGATTGGATGTAGCCTGGTCCCTTTCGTTTGCATAGAATGCAATAGTAACCAATGCAGTTTAATTGTTGATATAATTATAGCTAACTCCATTCGTAGCAAAGCAAATAACTTTAATTGGAAAATAAATGGTACCTTTGACTTTAATTCGGAAAATGTTATTTATTTGATTCAGTATAAAAATGCCTAATTCAATACATAGGAGAAACTAAAACACGCATAAACAAACGCATGAATCTACATAAAAGTCACATACCTACACGTTGCCGGACCATTTTCTCGTCACTTGAACTCCAGAGGACATAGCGGATTTTCTGATTTTAATTTTATTATACTTCAGGGGGGCTTTCGAACCACCAGAGAATAAAAAAATAAAGAATCTGAATTTATTTATAAATTTAGTACTTTAGGACCGAAGGGCCTTAACAGCTCGAAAGGGTCATTGCCGTCTTTTTTTATGGACATTTAATTGAGATCTTCTAATCGGTGCCGCACTGTTGCTTTTTTTTTCTCGCTTTATCGTTCAATGTAACACGAACAAACGCTTTGCAATGGGCCTCTCATTGGCTTCACACGACACCATGTATTGGTTGGCTTATGTCCAACCACATGTCCTAAAAACTGGATTTGTGATAATAATGGCGTAAATAATATTATATTTAATTACTTCAATACTATTTACCGATTTTTTATCGCGATAGATTAACCTTTAAGCGAGAATTTAGTTTAGTAGATACCCGCTAAACGGTAAGCATTTTTCCAATTACTTCCTCTTCTTTGCGGCCGTTTTTTCTTTGATTGATAGAAAAGGAAAAAGAAGTGTTCTTGTTTGGACTGACGAAGAGCCTACCAAGCTCGAAACGTATCTGCAGGCAACTTTTTTGGCGACCTTGGACGACCATCTTCTTTAAGGGCAAATATTTTTTTTAAATATATACATTATATATATATGTATTTCTTTTGTTAAATCCAGGCGAAATACAAGGGATTGCTCCGTAATCCATCGCTTCTCTTTCAAAAATGCGCTTCCATTGAGCGAAAGAAATGAAAAAAGAATCTTGAAAAGGTGCAAAAAAAAAAAAGACACTCCTGCCTCCTAGCGACGGAATGAGCCAAACAAGCCCGGCGCCCATGTGCACGAGCGCTCCTAGCGCCCCATTGGGAATTGACGTGTCGCTCTGCTCGGGCTAGTCGGAGAACGGAGCGTGTCGGCGACGCTTATTTCTGCTATATAAAATGCCGTGTGTCGTATACTGTTCTCATCGGTATGGTACCTCCGTGTTTTTGTGCTGGGTGTCCACAACGTCGGTGCGCTCGTTTGGGTGAGTCTGTACGTGGACTGTTCTTTGCGCTTCCCCGAGAGGCTTCGCAGGCCTAACAATAGAAACGCGCTTTCACGGGATGCCTGCCAAAGTTTGAAACCCGACGACAAGCCAAAGATAAAGTGAATTAGAATTCAGGACGACCTCGTGTATGAGCTATGTATGATCATGTGCTAGCCATATCTCGTTGGCAGGCGTCCCATCCCACTAAAAAAAAAAAAACAACGAGCGCCAAATGTAGAAGCTGTGTGCAGTTGAAAAAAAACTTGAAGCCCGTAATGTTTATTCGGGGTACGCTAAAATTTCATACGCGAAAACGGCGTAATTTAGAGATCGTTTGCTGCCTTAGATGTTACACGTCAATCAGCGTGGAAGGCTGCTACGATACGCGAGTGCATCAAATCTGTTGAAGTTGTCCGGCGGATGCTATGGCGGACTCGACGTTGTTACCCCTTCTCTTTTTTTCGGTGACTTTTGTGTGACTTTTGTTTTTATTTCCAGAATTTCCAGAATGCAAAGCGCAGGAGGAGAAGAGAGAAGTGAGTCTCGCTTTGTTTTAATGCCATCCGACACTTCGCACTTCAAAGGAGTACACGCGAATGAACGTGGAAGGCAGCAGGGTTGGCCACCTGCTAAACAACGCTCCTCGAACTATAAGAAAATAATAACTGATCATCTTTTGGCGGCGTGCGAGTCAACGAGTTATCAGAACTCTGTTAGTTATGAGTCGCCCCAACGCTCCGAGATCTGTCTATACGCGCGCCTGCAGTCTCTGTGCCGTCTCAAAAAGAAAAAAAAAAAGAAAAAGAGGAAGACAAGAAGGACGATGAGGAGCCGTGCATGGCGGTTTCTTTCTTTGCCGCTCCCTTCGTTTCTTTTGCTTGGTGCTTGGTTTCTTGTTTCGCTTTCGTGTAACACCAGTGAAGCCCGTCGCCTGCGCGTCCGTGAAAGGCGCCACTATCACCCTCCCCCCCTCCCCCCTCTGGTCTTTGCTCTGACGCTTGTTTTTTGTATTGCATTATTTGTGTGTATAAGTCTGATATGGCTCCACACAGGCTAGCAGTTTCCCGCTCATTGTCTTTCTGCGCCCCTTTCCCCTCCCCCCCCCCCCCCAAAAAAAAAAAGAATCGGGCCCATTTCATTTCCTTTTTATTCCGGCAGGAGACATCTAATTCCATTCCTATTCCATTCCTCTCAACGTTGCCGCCATTCCATTCCGGGGTCCCGGAAATGTGGAATTATTCCGGAATCATTCCAACTCCGGAGTCGCAACTCCACAACACTGATTTTGATCATCACAAGAATTTGTGCGCAGAAATATATAGGACGCCGGCAGATGAAGTGGCATTCCCGAAAAAGGGGCCCCCTTACATTCGGTTCCCACGCACTTATACTCGGCAGCCGTAGAAACTGCATCACAGGTGTCCTTGGGCCAATGTGGCGCCGAGCAGCCAAAACATAATACCGGCGCGCTTGAACGCAGATAGCGATGCTTAATTAACAAGTCTTGGTAGGGTATTGACCTAATCCGTTAATGCAGGCAGGTGCCGCTCAGCCGTGCGAGCAAAGACAGGGACACTCAGAGGGTTATTATTTTCATGCAGTCTGCCTTTAGAGAGTTCTGACTGAAGCGGTTTGGGGGCCCTCGGAAGGCGCCATTGGAATGACCTGGCAGCTGGGCACCTGTTCCCATGGTCGCCTCGTCGTCAGCGCGTACTTCCTTGTAAAGCCGGACTCCCCCGCGCACAAACACAGGCATGGATATTCCGTTCACGGGAGCAGGTGCGTTCCCGCTTGCAGCCGCAATTGTACGAGCGACAATGGTTGTTGACGTAGTCCTTCGCATCCTTCCGACCTCCCACGCCAGGGAGACTTTATCTTTGTTGAGAAAGATTCAATTGTCAGGCGTGTCTGGCGCGTCAGGATACCGTAGGCGCCGTCCAGGATTGCGAGTCACCTTTGGGAGATGCTTTTGTTGGACCCGGCGTTAGCGGCCCAGTATACTTCATTTCATCTTCTGTTAAACCGAAACAATTTTTTTTTTCCAGTAGCGTAGCACTGCAACGAAATGCGCAGTCGTCCGGATGATATCATCGTCATGGCGCTGGACTTGATACCTTAGGGGTCAGGTGCACTCACTCAGCGCGCTCTTCGAACGTCGTGGGAATAAAGTGGGGCCAGTCATAACAATCTAAACTTGCCGAAGAAAAAGAAAAGAAGGAGAGTTTGTTATAACATACCCTCTAGCCAAGCCAAACCTGAGATGTTTCGCCATGGACACCGAACATGCCGACACTCGCTTGCCCTGGCCGAATTTCAGGCCCTTCTTTGTGTTTGTCTCTGAGGCACAAACCTCTGTTTAAGCGAAATGTAAACTATGCCTTCCGAAAACCAAGGTCCTGGCTGCATGAAAGAAATCAAATTCCAACCTCAGAAAACACATGAAGGTGAGCTATATTTCTGCTTCGCTCTGAGCTACGCGTGAAAACCTGCTTTTATAGCAACGGAATGAGCCAAACAAGCCCGGCGCCCATGTGCACGAGCGCTCCTAGCGCCCCATTGGGAATTGACGTGTCGCTCTGCTCGGGCTAGTCGGAGAACGGAGCGTGTCGGCGACGCTTATTTCTGCTATATAAAATGCCGTGTGTCGTATACTGTTCTCATCGGTATGGTACCTCCGTGTTTTTGTGCTGGGTGTCCACAACGTCGGTGCGCTCGTTTGGGTGAGTCTGTACATGGACTGTTCTTTGCGCTTCCCCGAGAGGCTTCGCAGGCCTAACAATAGAAACGCGCTTTCACGGGATGCCTGCCAAAGTTTGAAACCCGACGACAAGCCAAAGATAAAGTGAATTAGAATTCAGGACGACCTCGTGTATGAGCTATGTATGATCATGTGCTAGCCATATCTCGTTGGCAGGCGTCCCATCCCACTAAAAAAAACCAAAAAAAAACAACGAGCGCCAAATGTAGAAGCTGTGTGCAGTTGAAAAAAAACTTGAAGCCCGTAATGTTTATTCGGGGTACGCTAAAATTTCATACGCGAAAACGGCGTAATTTAGAGATTGTTTGCTGCCTTAGATGTTACACGTCAATCAGCGTGGAAGGCTGCTACGATACGCGAGTGCATCAAATCTGTTGAAGTTGTCCGGCGGATGCTATGGCGGACTCGACGTTGTTACCCCTTCTCTTTTTTTCGCTGACTTTTGTGTGACTTTTGTTTTTATTTCCAGAATTTGCATTTTTTTTCTAAACTATCACGGTGCAACTCCCTGCCCCGAATCGCTGCTTTGATCATACTGACAATGCAGTATACATCAGAATGATCATACTGCGCAAGATTCTATGACGGGGCGCGATGAAGTGGACGACGAACATCCTTCTACGCCGACGCCGAAGTATAAACAGCCTGGTCCATTAGTATTGCCAATCGCAGTTCGGAGCCTTACCTTACGACGATGCAAATGACTTTAGCGAAGAGACCGACGAGGCAACGATGCGTGTTCGTCCTCAGCGTGGCAGCCACGAGCCTCACCCGCAGCCAATTGGCCACCGGCTTCGCTCCAAGCCCTCCGATCATTGGATTTTCCCGACAGTGTCACGGAGCGGAAATATCTGTTTCTCTCTGTAATATTAACTTGCGTATAACTTCCAAAATAATTCGAGTTTCCGAGAAAAAAACATTTTCCTTACAAATTCTTACGTTCAATGAGTCCGTTTAAGTGCAACGAAAAGAAGTGTTTTTTTTATCTTCCGCGAAAAAAAAAAAAATAGCAATATTTACGTTACAGGACGTAATTTAGTCGGAGTCACAACCTCTCAACATTTGAAACTCCCGCTCTTCCGACTCGCCTGGAGAAGTACACCCCGCCCCTCGCTCTTGGATTTGCTTTTGGTATTGATCTTGGCTGCGGAAATGAACGACGTACGCAGCATCTTGACTTCCGGTGCGTCTTGTCAAAGATACACCGCGGAGGACGGCTGCCAGCAACGAAGACGGCGCACTGCCTGAGCGTCCCGAGCCTTCGGCGCGGTTCGGACGACACCCGCTGGTAATCGAACTCCAGCTGTTCTTCGTTAGGTGGGACAAACGACTGCGTCGCTGTTACCTTCTCTGGCGAGATGCCGCATGTTTCGACGAAATGGTCTCTGAAAGGCTCGGGTGTTACCCAACTGCCTCGATTTGTAAAGACTGAAATGAAAAAGTTAGTATACTGTTGCTATTGGGTCTTGAGATATTACATGCAACCAGATTCCGCTGAGGCCAGTGCCAGCTAATGCCGACGGCCCACGAGTGCCTCTGCTGCCTGGAGGTTTCAGAGGTCGCCTCCAAGGCTGGTGGCCGCTGCATCACGGATCAGCGCCGACTTTTCGGTGGCATCCTTAACCCAGTCGTCTTCCAGATCGCCTACCGGATGAGGGCGATAGAGCTAAAGGATATGGAGCTGGTGTGGAACGTGTCTTATTGACGAAAAGTGAAAGCTGTTTACAACTTCCTGTAACGGCGAATGGGAGCGCAGCTCTTGAGGAGGAGGAGGGAAGGGTACTCAGGGGGGGTATGCCCCTCGTCCTTCTCCTCTTCCTCCCCTCATTCTTCAATCTCCTCCGGGGGGGGGGGGGGGGTCACGCGACCTGGGGGGTCACATGACCTCAAGGGGGGTCACGTGACCTCGGGTGCGGGGGTCACGTGACTTCGGGAGGGACTGCGCGGTGCATTATGAGAAATGTCCCATAATGCACCGCGCGAGCCCCCCCCCCCCCCCGGGGTCACGTGATTTCGGGGGAGGGGTCACGTGACCTGGGGGTCACGGGATCTCGGGGGGTCACGTGACCCCCCCCCCCCCCGAGGTCACGTGATCCCGGGGGGGGCTCGCGCTGTGCATTATGGGACATTTCCCATAATGCACCGCGTGGCTACGCCGACGCCGACGGCAACGGCGACGCCGACGTCGACACCGCTCAAGCCGGAAACGGGCGCCTAAGAGCTGCGCTCTAAAAACACCCGAGCAAGGTTAATTACACCTCAGCCATCAGACAAATCAAATTGGTTTGGTAATTTTATGCTCGGATTGACCGGAAAAGCGCATTCAAAATTGCGCTGAAGCCCCGCCCTTCCGAAGCAGAGAGAAAGGGGAGAGAGGAGGAAGCAGGTCAGCCGAAGTCACAAAAGGTCCGGCTGGGGAACCCTGCGGCGGCTGGCCGTGTTTCCCTCGTAGGCTGATCTACTGACTTACCGAGCCATGGTCGTTCTACCGCCGCATTGCGCTTGCTTCTATAGGTTGACCGGTCGTTCTGCACGTTTTGATTGTTCTCTTGTTTGTTCACGGGTTTACGGAATTCTCGTGGCGCCGAAGCAACTGTCTCGGGCTGTTGCACGATGCTGCACTCATGTGTAGCCGTCGGCTTGCACGAACAGAGCTCATCGCAGTTCTTCTTCCCGTTTACCGCCCTTTCCCCCCACACCGAGATTTGAAAAGCGATCGGTTTTCGCTATGCAGACAGACGAGATTGAGCCTAGTACCCTGTTTTCTGTTCAGAACGTGTTCCGGACGGCGCATATGAAAACAATGTACATATGGGTTTGGGTCTAAAGAAGGCTCGCCTGAACCCGACGCTTGCCGACCATATTTGGTGATAAGAAGGCAATTCTGTGCATTAAAAGGCGCACTCAAAGTGGAGACGACACTAGGTAGGAATATAGATCAACTGTTCTAAAAAAACGCTATTACGTTATTACACTCTAAGAAATGCCTGAGCGTCTACTTACCCACAAATCCCTCGAAGAGCCTATCTCTGCGATCTACGTAATCAGCTCAGCGAATGATGAGGCGGAACATCCGTTTAGACCTAAAAATAAAGTCTGCGCTGTAGCATTACGCAATGCAAAGCGTCATGCTCGCACTGCGTAATGCCACAGCCCAGATTTAATTTTCAGTTCCTAAACGGATGTTCCGCCTCATCATTCGCTGAGCGGATTACGTAAATCACAGAGATTGGCTCTTTGAGTGTTTTGCGGGTAAGTAGACACGCAGGCAATTCTCAGAGAGTAGTTGTGTGCAGTGTACTGAAAAAGCCAGCGACCATGTAGACAAATAGAGGCCTTCCACTGGCTCTTTTATGATAACCGACTTATATTAGTGTTTTAGTATTGGTTTCTATTTATATCGTTGAAGTGACAATAAAGAATTTGAAAGAACCGTTTTTGCACATCCGATACGGTACGGTGGCTTGTCGAATTCAACTACGCATATAGACCTCGCGCATGCGCAGTTCACACCGGTGTACGTACCGTATGTGCAACAACGGTTCCGTCATACTCTCGAATATTTCCCGGACCGACTCCATTACATAAGATTGTTTTATTTTGTTTTTTAATCTACTCCGCTACTCAATCACTTGGGAGACTTTCACGGTGCAACTTGTTTTAGCATGGACTTTTCTTTTACAGTTGCTGACACTATTTGAGGTCACGTATTTTTTAAACGTAGACATACATTTTTTTATAATTTTCCTTCCATTGGTGCATACATGTTTTCTTCAGGGAGCTTTTAGCATGGCCATTTTACAGATGCTGATGCTATTTGAAGTCACATAGTTTTTAAACGCAAACATACATTTTTTTATAAGTTTCCTTCCATGGGTGCATACATGTTTTCTTCAGGAGAGCTTTTCGGAGATACAAAACATGTAAGATTATGTTATACATTGAGTTTTTTTTTTTTAAGTTACGCAGTGTGTTTTTTATAAAAATCGTGTGTTATGAAATGGTTCTTTGTGCCGTAGAAATTCGAACGGATGATGACAGTGCTTGGTGGTGGTCTGTCAACAAAGCTTGGGAGGGTGTCTGAATTTATAGGCCCAGAAAGCTCGCACGATTGTGACATCAAAGTAAGGGCTGCCGGGCAAACATCTCTGCTTTTTCTAAAGCTGCAATTGCGTAATAATTGGTGGAAAACAAATAAAACGCAGCAAAGGGTACCGCTATCACAAGGAGGGACCTTCTGTGCAGCTATGCGCGTAGTACGCAAGGACATCACTTTGGCAGAACGACGACCCTATCTTATCACCCGTCTCATCAGGGGAAGCTCTCCCGTCGCTCTAAGCCGACTGTGCTATCTCTTCAAACCACATCAGCCTTGGTGGACAATCCACCTTTTGGGGAATATGTGCTGCCACCTACGCACGCGACTGTATTCGAGACTGAGCGAATACAAGTAGAAAACAACGCGCGCGCAAGGCTTCTCTCATCCGTTCCACACCCGAAACGTCAGCTAAATTCTGGTCGCCCATTGAACCGCTGTGACCTAGATACGCCTCCCCCAAACCAAACGTTGACGTAAATAAACTGCTCTACTCAAACTACTCTAGTCTAACTACTTTTCCGAGTAACTTGGTACCTTTCAATTACAACTTTATTTGGGAAATTAGTATTTTAATTTAACTACGTTTTTCACTAAGTTTTACTCGAATTACTAACTACTTTCAAAATCTAGTACTAATTTTGATCAGTGTTGCGGAATGGGCACCCCCATTCCATTCCAATTTCATTCCGGAAATTAGAGTTTTCGATAATTCAACTCCCTTCAACTCCTAGGAATGGGGACACTGGGCCCATTCCCCACTCCTGGAATGTCTGAATCGTTCCATTCCATTCCTTTAATTCCTAAACATGAAAGATAGCACTTGACAGGTATATTGTGCAATGTTTCTGGCATAAGCAGCATAAAGCTGCCATAATCAAACGCATAGACAATTGCGAAAAAAGGCTAAATGCCTCAAAAAAGCACTGATCTTACTAATCTCACGATGCTTAATTGCCTGGGGTGACTCGAAGAGTCCGCCGCAACCATCGCAAAATGAAACAAGGTACGCAGACACTAAAGTCAAAGGAAATTGGCGGGCATCCGTTAGCTTGCTTGTAACCCTAACCCACTTGAATGTAAAACATATAACACAGAAAACAAGCATCGGAACAAAGACCAAGTAAAAGGTGGACTTAGACGTAAAAGTGCAGTATAAAAAACAAGCGTCGGAGCAAAGCGCAGGAGGAGAAGAGAGAAGTGAGTCTCGCTTTGTTTTAATGCCATCCGACACTTCGCACTTCAAAGGAGTACACGCGAATGAACGTGGAAGGCAGCAGGGTTGGCCACCTGCTAAACAACGCTCCTCGAACTATAAGAAAATAATAACTGATCATCTTTTGGCGGCGTGCGAGTCAACGAGTTATCAGAACTCTGTTAGTTATGAGTCGCCCCCCCGCTCCGAGATCTGTCTATACGCGCGCCTGCAGTCTCTGTGCCGTCTCAAAAAGAAAAAAAAAAAGAAAAAGAGGAAGACAAGAAGGACGATGAGGAGCCGTGCATGGCGGTTTCTTTCTTTGCCGCTCCCTTCGTTTCTTTTGCTTGGTGCTTGGTTTCTTGTTTCGCTTTCGTGTAACACCAGTGAAGCCCGTCGCCTGCGCGTCCGTGAAAGGCGCCACTATCACCCTCCCCCCCTCCCCCCTCTGGTCTTTGCTCTGACGCTTGTTTTTTGTATTGCATTATTTGTGTGTATAAGTCTGATATGGCTCCACACAGGCTAGCAGTTTCCCGCTCATTGTCTTTCTGCGCCCCTTTCCCCTCCCCCCCCCCCAAAAAAAAAAAGAATCGGGCCCATTTCATTTCCTTTTTATTCCGGCAAGAGACATCTAATTCCATTCCTATTCCATTCCTCTCAACGTTGCCGCCATTCCATTCCGGGGTCCCGGAAATGTGGAATTATTCCGGAATCATTCCAACTCCGGAGTCGCTGATTTTGATCATCACAAGAATTTGAGCGCAGAAATATATAGGACGCCGGCAGATGAAGTGGCATTCCCGAAAAAGGGGCCCCCTTACATTCGGTTCCCACGCACTTATACTCGGCAGCCGTAGAAACTGCATCACAGGTGTCCTTGGGCCAATGTGGCGCCGAGCAGCCAAAACATAATACCGGCGCGCTTGAACGCAGATAGCGATGCTTAATTAACAAGTCTTGGTAGGGTATTGACCTAATCCGTTAATGCAGGCAGCTGCCGCTCAGCCATGCGAGCAAAGACAGGGACACTCAGAGGGTTATTATTTTCATGTTGTCTGCCTTTAGAGAGTTCGGACTGAAGCGGTTTGGGGGCCCTCGGAAGGCTCCGTTGGAATGACCTGGCAGCTGGGCACCTGTTCCCATGGTCGCCTCGTCGTCAGCGCGTACTTCCTTGTAAAGCCGGACTCCCCCGCGCACAAACACAGGCATGGATATTCCGTTCACGGGAGCAGGTGCGTTCCCGCTTGCAGCCGCAATTGTACGAGCGACAATGGTTGTTGACGTAGTCCTTCGCATCCTTCCGACCTCCCACGCCAGGGAGACTTTATCTTTGTTGAGAAAGATTCAATTGTCAGGCGTGTCTGGCGCGTCAGGATACCGTAAGCGCCGTCCAGGATTGCGAGTCACCTTTGGGAGATGCTTTTGTTGGACCCGGCGTTAGCGGCCCAGTATACTTCATTTCATCTTCTGTTAAACCGAAACAATTTTTTTTTTCCAGTAGCGTAGCACTGCAACGAAATGCGCAGTCGTCCGGATGATATCATCGTCATGGCGCTGGACTTGATACCTTAGGGGTCAGGTGCACTCACTCAGCGCGCTCTTCGAACGTCGTGGGAATAAAGTGGGGCCAGTCATAACAATCTAAACTTGCCGAAGAAGAAGAAAAGAAGGAGAGTTTGTGATAACATACCCTCTAGCCAAGGCAAACCTGAGATGTTTCGCCATGGACACCGAACATGCCGACACTCGCTTGCCCTGGCCGAATTTCAGGCCCTTCTTTGTGTTTGTCTCTGAGGCACAAACCTCTGTTTAAGCGAAATGTAAACTATGCCTTCCGAAAACCAAGGTCCTGGCTGCATGAAAGAAATCAAATTCCAACCTCAGAAAACACATGAAGGTGAGCTATATTTCTGCTTCGCTCTGAGCTACGCGTGAAAACCTGCTTTTATAGCAACAGACGAACTCGTTGGCTGGTGCTTGTAATTACCGCTCCAATAGAATATGAAGTTAGTTTCACGCTTGCTCCTGTTGACCGCTGCTTAAATTATTTTACTTTGGAGCCTGAAACCTAAAAATAGCCCTTACGGCCGCTAATGATCGTAGTTACTGTTCGCTAGATAATTAAAATTTAGTGCTGCCTAATTGTTTTAGTTAATAAACATAATAGTAAAGTTATATTTTTTCAGATTATTGGGATGTGCTTCAATTGACACAATGTCATAAATTGCAGTCGCTGCATCCTGCACAACTCTCGAAGCTGGACAGCGGCATTCGAAAATGAATGGCATGCCATGACTCGTGATCGAGGCCTGAAGCAGAAAGGGAGGCCAAGCAGTTGAAACTGGATGGCTTTCGTTCCGGAATTATAACCCAGAAATCATACGAGGAGGTCGTCGAAATCTTTGTTATCGGGCGATGCAGCCTTTTTCCGTCGTCGAGCAAGAAGACTTCCTCAAAATGGTGACACGGTTTGCGCCGACCAAGACTCCACTGACGAGACCCATGCTCATAGTTCCGTCAAGACCAAGCAGCGATTTCTGGGAGCACATCGCAACCCCAGCTGATTGCTGGAAGAGTTTCAACCGGTAGGTGCTGTTTTATACTATTTTAGCGTGAATACATGTAATTTAAAAAGAAGGCTGCTCTTGTATTATTAAATTTATAAAAAAAGAAGAAAAATATAATCTATCTCCAGAATCGGGCGAACAGTTTACATTGATTTTTCTCGGTGGAGCTTCTATATTCGAAAGGAAAGTGATAAAACGCAACATTTTATCACTTCACAGCATTCGTCTTTGAGCGTTATTGAAATTTTATAATATGTAAAATAGACATAATACAAATTTAACAGCGCTCAGTGTATATTAAACAGTATCGACCAGTTTAATACACCTCAGTGCGCCCGGGGATGATCGGTGACCGAGTGTGTTAACACACTGCAGCTCGAAGCACGTGGACCGAAATTTCGGGCAGCATATCTGATTGATAGAGCTTCACTGGAAATAGAAAACAACGATTACAGGTTGCAGGGCCGTGCAGGCTCGTAGGTCACCGCTGGCGGGCGGTATATCTCGGGGATCCTGAGTTTATGACCTCTCCCTCTACACGTTTCGATTACAAGCTAGATGAGGTTCGCACCGGCATGTGTTAGTTTATTCACTACAGCGTGGTCCAAATGAAAGACCGGAAGCTAGTTGCCGTGCTGCACTGACTTAGTGCTGTCTAAACTTTCATACAACAAATTTGAATTGTTGGGGGCATATCAAGAAGTATTGTGACCTTATGAATCATCCCATTGAACGGTACGGTTGACACTCAAAATATGATTTTAGACTTCAACTTTGTGAACGAACGCAGGAGACGAGAAATAAATGCATTGTCACCGAATTTGATCCCGCCGGTTGTTTGGTGTAAATATATATGCCAAAGTGCGGTGGGTGGAATGAACTAGACACTCGTCAAGTAGCAGAACAGGCTCCCGAAGGTGTTTTCGTTTATTGAAACGTCACAATTTGTGCTTGTTCTTACCAAAAAAAAAGAAGAAAAACCTGCGAAGTATACATTTGTAGGTGTCAGTATTTCATTTTTTTCTGGTTTTCTTTTTCATTTATGTTAAGTGCGTTCCTCGGGGTCACCGCCTTGTGGCTCGATCCGTTGACACTGAAGGCAAAGACGGTGGCACTGTGCTGCAGAAGAGAAAGAGGCAGCATGACGTATGAAAAGATTGCTGAGCAGCTAGAGGAAATGTTTCTACATTACAAGGTGCACAGCAAAGTGGTCAAGGTGATCACGGATAATGGGTCAAATTTCCACAAGGCATTCCGGTACCGTACTTTTTAATTGTATAGTACACTGTGTGCTAAACTTATTACGGAGTGAACGTTTCCATCTTTTTTCTGAGTATATTGTCAACATGACGACGAGAGTGAGGAGTTAGACATAGTGGATTTGGCGTCAGTTCTGGAGAATGGTCAGCCGTTCCGTTTACCTTCACATCAAAGTGGCGCTGCGCACACGCTGAACCTTGTAGCAAGTGTGGATGCCCAAAGAGCCGCGACCACGACTTGGACTATCGAACCTTGAGCCAGTCAGTCTTCGGCAAGTGCCACAGCCTCAGGGCCAAGCAAAACCAATCAACGTTGGCGGCAGATGAAATTTATGACGTCTGCGGAAGATGAGTGTTCACCAAATTGCCCTGGGAACAAATCCTAGACATACAGAATGTTTTTCTTTTTGTTTATGCTAAGAGAGTCTACAGTTTTTATAAACATATGTAAAAGCTACACTGATGAGTTCTGGGCTGGTAACTTATGCGGCCAGTGGTACATACTATGGTCAGATCGTTACTATAAGTCTAATAATTTTATAAAATATTGTAGGAATGACGAGAAGAACGAGGCCGGAGGTCGCGCGATGTGAGCGCTGGGGCAAGCATTTCAAAGAAAGCCAGCAAAGAAACCGGACGTCTTGTCCGGCTAATAAACGGCTGGCTAGCGGAGCCCGCTGCATTTGGTGTCACAAGAGGAGCTCCGCTCCAGTCAACGCCTTCCCCGGAGCATAGAACCTGATTCTGTCCCTCAATTCATCCGGACGTTGGAGATGGTCCAACGTCGTGTGGTTCGGTTTATTTACGGTAAATATAGAAAGCTGGATTCCCCGTCTCAACTTCCCTATTGAAAAAAGACCTTTCATCCCTGATGTATTATAGGACCCTACTAGACCTTCAAGACTTCAGACTTCAGCACTTCAAACTTTAGCCCTTCAGACTTCAAGACTACAGACCTCAAGACTACAGACCTCAAGACTACAGACCTCAAGACTACAGACTTCAAGACTACAGACTTCAAGACTACAGACTTCAAGACTTCAGACTTCAAGACTTCAGACTTCAAGACTTCAGATTTCAAGACATCAGACTTCAGCCCTTCGGCCTAACCCCTTAGCCAACAAACCTTAGAAATGCAGATTTCCGGAAAGCCGCGACAAATCAAAATGTATGTAAACCGTTTACTCAAACCCGCGCGCAAGCAGCTGCAGACAAGTGATAAAATCAAATAGAGACAACCGAGTTTTTTGTCGCAAAATATATATATATATATATTTCGAGGTACTCACAATGCCACGTATATTCCTCAGACGAAAGGTAGTTCAGCTAATAAAACAGAACAGATGCACCGCTTGAGTGGAACTCAACGCCGACCTCGAGGGCCCGAAGCACAAAGAGCACTTCAAGGGATGGGCGCGATGCTACATGGACGAGTCCGTCGACCACGACGCACGCACAGTGACAGCCACAGCACGGTGTCGACAGACTTCGGAGCACGAGCAGCGGAGCGCCTTTCCTTTGCATGCTCGGCGACAGCCGAGCTGGCGGCGCTTCGCCGGGCACTGTCCCTGGATGAAGCAAAGAGTACGCCCGACCGCCTGGTAATCCTAAGCGACCGGAGAGTCGCCGAGCGCGGCGATCATGTTGCAGCGCTAAGAATGGAGAAGTGCCTTCCAGTGGCTGCCGGCCCACTGCGGCACTCGAGGGTATGAAGAGGCGGATCGCTTGGCGGCTTTGGCCCAGCGTGACGACGCTTGTCCGACCTCCAGCGTGGCTGCGTTCTCGGACGCACGACTCCTGGTGAGTTGGGCCATCCGTGTGCACCACCCAGATATCGAAAACAGCCCCATGCCGCCCAAACGCCCGAAGAAACTGCCGAGGAAAGTCGCCACAGGAATGCACACACTTCATTCTCTCAAACAGCGCCTTTGCACGAGCTCACCGAGTGCCAACAGCCAACAGGAACAAAGACTTTCCCGCCGACCTACGACCGTTGCCAACGGCAGCAAATTGAGCAATCCGGACGCGGGGATGTCACGGCGACTCTGATTTCAAGGCGCCCCTCCCAGTCGCGCGCTGGTAAGACCAGGCTACTTTGCTTTCTTTCAGGGCACTCCACATTCCCGATGTCGTTGCCTGCGTCGTCACAAGCCCCCTCTCCCAAAGTTAAGGAGAGATCTTCATAGTGCAGGGGTGCGGCCGAGATTCGCTTCGGCAGCCCGAAGACACGTTTGGAAGCCGCGACCTTATGCCGGCAACTTCACAATAAATGGCCTTTTCAATGTTTCGTTTCTGACGCAACAATCACGCGCTGGTGGACCTTGAATTCGTAAATATTGAAACGCTGTATACACGCAGACGGTGCTAGGAAATGTAAGTAAAAATAAGCAATACGTATAAGTCCGTCTGTTGTGCGTCGCATATGTCACACATTTCGGACCGGTTTGGCTTACTTTGTGGTTGGGCGGGCGGCTGGGCCGCTGGGTGGCCAACTCGCACCGTCGAATTCTTGAGCCGAGATTGTTTGATAAAACTAGCTCGATAGACTTCTATTTGTTATCAATGGGCGGCTATATGTGGGCATCGTTTGCACTCAATGAGTCTCGATCAAAGCAATATTCGCTTCGTCTACACTATGAACCAATATAAAGAGCGACACAACAGGTTTACGCACTCGCGTCACCGAAGTGGGCTGCCGATGATCACAGCACGTTTACGCACTACCGTCTTCGGATGAATTCTGCGAGGTCCTCTCGATAATGTCTGGTGGGTTTCACAGACCCTTTAGAACGGCCCTGAAAGGCCACACAGACCTTTTAAAACGACCCTGAACGAACGCACACCTCTCAGAAATATATCTTGATGGGCCCCACAGACCTAGTAGAGGAGCCTGGTGGGCCCATCAGACATTTCAGGATATCCTAAAAGGCCTCTCAGGCCCTCATAGGAAATCCTAGTGGGCCTCACAGACATTTTTTCAATAGGGTTATAAAGACTAACGGAAGACACACCCTCCAGACCAGAAGGAAATTAGCACGATTAAAATTCTTGTTTAATCTTAAACAAGGGCAGACTCGCATAGATCCATTGCAATATATTTCCCCTTTAGAATCAAGATCTACGAGGCACAGACATCAATTTTCACTAACACCCATTTTTACGCGTACTAAGATGTTTAATTTTAGCTTTTTGCCCTGCACTATTAACGACTGGAATGGGTTACCTCTCGAACTATTTAACGACACCTACTTTGTACAAGGTCTCGAACGTATTGATGATTAGCTTGTTTCTTCGCATATTGCTGCACGTTCATCCTTTTCACATGGGCTTTAAGATTGTATAAACCTTCATACTACATCTGGATTCATCATTTTTTATTACTGCATGATTGCACTACATGCTGCTTGATGGTGGCTGTTCTCCCCCCCCCCCCCGCCCCCTTTTTATATATATATATATATATCCTGTATATTTGCTAGGTGATTGTTGTAAACCTTTTTAATGTCGTGTTATTTGTTTGTTGTTGTATGTGCGAATACATATGTTGCACCCCACTTCAACTTGGGCCTTCAATGGCCTGTAGTATTCTCTAAATAAAATAAATAAAAAATAAAACGGGACGCCACCACCAATGGTACCACCGGAAATAGGGCCCTGTCAGACCCGCAAGCTTCTCAAATAACGGTTTTAATTACGAACCACCTGGAGCGACTCGAAGCTTCTTACGCAACGCGGGAGAGCCACCTTCTGCAGAGCTCAACGTCAATGTTTCAGGAAATGACCGCCTCCCTCACCGACCGTCGGGAACATTTAGAAACCCGGCTACCCGCACCCGAGGAACCTCGTACCGGTATCGTTCCAGCTCAGGCCCTCGTGGCACTCCCAAGTCTGAGGCTAAAACCATCAACATACGACGGTATCACCCTTTGGGGACTTAACAAAACAAATTCATCCTCGTCGCTGATGCGAACAATTGTGCTGAGGCTCAAAAGGCTCAAGCCTTGGCTGCTCATCTTGCCGAACCAGCGTTGAGTATACCGCGTCACCTGCCATCTGAAGCTCTCCAATCCTACCAGGCCTTGGTCGCAGCATTGGACGAACGTTTCGGTGAAGGGCCGCTCCACTACCTCCATCATGCGCAGCTTCGCAACCGCCGGCAGTCAACGGTTCAAGCGATCCCTCAACTCGCCGATGACATCGAACGTCTCGGCAAACCGCCATGGTGGAGATGGTAAATGTACCGGGCTGGACAAACGTGACTTTTAGCGTGGGAAGCCTTCAAGTTACGCTGCCTGTTGTGGTCGCAGGCTGTCGATGAGCAATGCATCCTCGGCGTCGATTTTCTTAAGGTGCGCAAGTGTGTGCTCGACTTCAACGGTGGGCTACTTCTTTTGGGAACAAATTATTTTCCCTTTGGTGCTGCCCCGGTAACGGTGCTCTCTGACAGCGGAATGCCAATAAATTCCACGTCCCCGTGTTTCTGTTTTCACGTATTGTCTATCAACTTAGCTGCGCACTTGTTGCCGCTTTACAAGAGGGCAACGTTTGGCCTGGACGAGACAAACGCTGACCAGCTTCAGCAGCTACTCGCACGACTTCCAAAACTCTTTGGTACAGACAATACGGATTTGAAGCTGACATCAGCAGCAACACACCGAATCGTGACAGGACATGCTGCTCCTGTACGGCAGCCTCCTCCGCGCGTTTTTTCCGGTCAGAGGTCATGTGTCATCGACATGGTGAAGACGATGCTACAGCAGGGCGTGATTGAGCCGGCATGTTCCCTTGGTTTTCACCAGTTACACAAGTGAAAAAGGACGGGTAAACATGTTCTCCGTAGACTACAGAAGACTTAACGACGTCACTAAGAAGGACTTTCCCTTTGCCTCGAGCCGATGACATCTTGGACACCCTTGCAGAATGCACACGGTTTTCTACGCTTTACCTCAAGGGTGGATATTAGCAGGTCCCAGTAAATCCAGGCGATCGCGAGAAGACTGCATTCACCACAGGTAATGGCTCATTCTAACTCAAAGTGATGCCATTTGAACTCTGTAATGCTCCTGCTACATATCAGAGACTAATGAAATCTGTTTTGAACGGTCAAATAGTCAAAATCTGTCTCGTATATCTTGATGACATCGTTTTCTTTGGCAAAACATTCTCTGACCATTTGGCGAACCTCGAGAGTGTTTGCACGGCTACAGCATGCGAACCTGAAGCAGACACCGAAGAAATGTTGATTGTTAGCCAGACTAAGTCGAATACCTCGGGCACATAATTTCAGCGGATGGGGTTTCTACGGACCCTCGCAAATTATCTGCTCTTGCTGAGTGGCCGACACCGGCATACACCATTGACGTACAAAGCGTCGTCAGGTTGGCATCTTACTACCGAAGATTCGTCCCCTGCTTCACCCACATTATCAAGTCGTTGTACGCCTTGACAGAAAAAAAAAGCCAACTTTGTCTGGTCTTCAGATTGTCAGCACGCATTTGAGACACTAAAACAGCTCTCACGTCCCCGTCCGCCAACCAAGACACCACATCGTTTATACTCGGCACCGATGGCATGAACGAGTCATCGCATATTATAGCAAAGTGTTCACCAAGCCTGAGAGAAATTACTGTACCAGCCGACGCGAACTGTTGGCTACCATCAAGGCCGTAACACATTTTCATCATTATTTATTGGACAGGAAATTCATTATTCGTACCGACCACGCATCCTTAACCTGGATGCTGAGTTTCAAGACCCCTGACAGACAGGTCGCCCGATGGCTGGAGCGTCTTCACCAATACGACTTCGAGATTCAACATCGTTCTGGCACGCTTCACACCAATGCCGACGGTCTTTCACGACACCCGTGCAGTGAAAAGTGCAAGCAGAGTTTGAGCTTGCAAAACGCATCTTCATGTCACTCAACTCACTGCAGAACCTGCCTTTCAATAACGAAGCGTAGACAATGGAAAACCTTCGCGCTGCTCAACTTCACGATCCAGACATCGGCCCACTGGTTCAATGGAAGAAGAATAACTACAGACCCAATTTAAAGAAGTGCCCGGTTTGTCTCCTGCAATCAATAGTTACTTGGTTCAATGGGACTCTCTCTTTCTGCATGAATACCTCCTCTACCGACGCTAGTAGTTCGCGTCTGGCGGTTCTGTCGTCTGGCAGCTGCTGTTGTCACGCAAGCTCTGCTCCCAGGTATTTCAACAACTGCACATTAGTCAAGAAGGCGGACACTTTGGTGTGAATCGCATGATAAAAATGTTTCGTCAGCGTTTCTACTGGCTGCATTGCCACAATGACGTAAAGCATTAGTGCGGTCAGTTCGACATGTGTGCATCACGTAAAGGACCCCACATAAAACAACATTCACCACTACAAGAAAATATGACGGCGGCACCCTTTGAACGTATCGGCATTGACGTACTGGGGCCGTTTCCTCGTTCTAAATCTGGAAACAGGTTGCTGTTCGTAATTGTCGACAATTTCACCAAGTGGCCCTAAGTTATTTCTATTCAAAGTCAGACCGCCTCCGATATAACCGACGCTCTGGTCAAGAATTGTATTACCAGGTACCGAGTCCCACTGAGCATCCACTCGTACCAAGGAAGAAGCTTTGAATCGCGAGTCTTCCAAGAGGCTTGGGAGATCTTCAATATCACAAAGACGAGAACGACGCCGCTCCATTCGCTGTCGAATGGCATGGTGGAGAGAATGAACTATGGTGCCTGGAACGCCTCTCCGACTGGTGTGTTCACCGCGTCCAAAAAGGTGGTCCCTCGATTTCCGCCTGATGACGTCATAGAAGTGTCATGCTGTCGCCGGTCGCGACCCTGGCTTTGTCTCAGCAGCTGTGGTGGATGTGGCAGACGACTTCTCTGCTGCAAATCGCTCTTCACTTTGACAGTCCACGGAAGCTACATCAGCAGGAAGTTGGGACATCTGGGTCGCCGTAACGACAGCGACAATCGCGTTCGGTCGTGCTTTTCGCCAGCATTTCTACGACCAACCGCCAGGGTCGCGACAGGCTACAGCATAACACTCCGGCTTCTGTGAAGTCATTTGTTGCCACTTCGGAACCACTTTTGATGTATGGGCGGTATAGGACGCTAAACACACCAGTCGGAGACGCGATCCAGGCATCATAGATGAACCGCACCATTTTACGAAGTCTATCGATGTTTGTAAATGATCGCCAAGACGACTGGGATACCTTCGGGCCTCTCTTTTTGTTCGCATACCCTACATCTGCTCATGAGGTCACTAGATACACGCCCGCCACGATGCTATTTGGCCGTGATCTTCGTATGCTTTGTGAAATTGCCATCCCACGAGCATCATAACCGGCCAAAGGCCATGTGTCTCACGTAAGTGACCTGACAGCGGACCAAGAACGGATGCACGCATTTGCACAACAGCGTTTGGCATGTGGTCTCGCTCATATGAAAACTCAATACGACGCACATGTCGCAACACCGCCGTTCTCAGCAGGTGATAGGGTATGGCTGTACAACACCATCCGTAAAAAAGGACTGTCTCCGAAACCTTTAGCGCCATTGGCAAGGACCCTTTACGATCGCGATCGTCGAACGGCTCAACGACGTGGCATATCATATACATCCCAATGATCGATCACGGCTGCTCGTGGTTCACCGTGACAACCTATCCTCGTACGAAGGACTCCGTTACTTCTCCCTAAAAGAAAGGGAAAAAAAGGGAGGGGAATAATGTAGCGATGGATAGAAGAACAAGGCCGGAGGTCAAGCGATGTGAGCGCTCGGGCAAGCAGTTCGAAGCAAGCCAGCAAAGAAACCGGACGTCTCCTCCGGCTAATAAATGGCTGGCAAACGGAGCCCACTAACATATATTACTAAACTTTATAATAGTAAAAACGGTCAAAAAAGCTCGAATGGTGGAAATAAAAAAAAAAAAAACACGGCCCAGAATGTGGGGGGGCACAGCGGTGAGCAAATGCTACCACTCGTCGAACTTGGATGCATTTTCGAAACACAGAAAACGCCGCACCATATGTTTTTTTTTTTTCGGTTGAGCATTTGAGTTTTTATAACTCTCAAGAAGTTTATGATTATGTTTATTTTCCGTGGACCCTCCTCTTCAACCCCCTCCCCAATTATATCACCCACAACCAGTATAATTAACCTGCACAGACAAGATTAGTGTAACTTTCATGGCTTTATAAAAAAAAACTCTAAGCCGTCTAAAAAAGCACCCTGTTTATTCGAATAAGCGTCCTTCTTATTTAACGCTGCTGAACCAATTAAATGACGCAGGTATTTTGTTGTCCCAACGCCACGCGATTAAATTCTCGGTTCGTCGCGATTGCAATGCCTGCAAGGGATTCTGGAGGACAAGCCGCCAACACTGGAGGAGCTGTGCCTGTGCCTGAAACTCCCGATCCCTCGTCGCCCGCTAGAAGCGGACTTCAAAATCGAGTACTGCGAGGTATGTTTATTGTCAGTAGTCTTTCGAAATATACTGTAACGAATGTGATATGTCGGTCTTACTAGTGATGAAGCCGCTTGCCGACTCGCTCGATATTGTCACGGGTGGTGACCAAAAGAACAATAAATAAAGAGGAAGAAATAAACGATTAATGCGGCGAACTTGAGCCCAAAACAAAAAGGGAACAGACGATAACAACAGAACGTCGCGAGCGTCGAAGTCGGCGTAACAGCAGGATCGAAAGCTGGGGCGAGACTGACTCCGCTCGCAATGCGGAGTCCCTTATGTACCCTCGTGGATATCTGGATCATTCGGCGTAGAACTTTCGGTGCGTAGAACATTCGGAGCTCGATCAGACGAGAATGTTCTCGTACTTTTGAGAAGGCCAAGTTGAAAGAATAAATGAAAGAACAGCACGCTGACTGGAATCAAACCTACACCTTCCGCGGGAGAGTCAAGCGCCGTAAACACTCGGCCACACACGCGCTTGCTCGCCGACGCGCGTAGCAATATACTTCAAGCGGATAAAAAGATGTAGTATGGGTACCTGCTGGCCACAGTTACTCCAACGAGACGCAGACTTGCGGCGCAATCCGCCCTCGAGTATTGTATGCAGCTAAAAAGCGCAATTATCGACGGCCTTGAGAAAAGGTAAACCGGTGATACGTTGTAACGCTATAAGTTATGTGATTCTCACTTTCTGGCTAAGGAGCAGGTTAAATATTTTGCTCTCATTACGTAGGTTCGCAGGTGCGATAGACGACACCGCTCTGGTGATAAGCGCTGTCCCATACCGCTCTTTAAGCTGCAGTGGGTACCGGAAGCTGACCGTGACAGGGTGACACAGTTGCTGAAGAGTGAGGTCTCTCGCCTGCCACGGCGGAAACACCACGTAACTTCAGACTCCCCTGCAACAGGAGAGCCTGAAGATTGCTCCAGCTTCGACGAGGGGGGCCACGGCAGACGGGATTCAGAAGCCCAGGACGTCATGCTCTACTTGCAGTCGGATGATAAAGATGTGAAGGACGTCCTGAAGTAACCGAGACTACACAGCTTTTCTGAAATTCAACGCTGCCGTTCCATCCAGCGCGTTGGTGGAACGTCTTTTAGCTTGTATGGGACGTCTTTAGGAGAACAAGGGGACACTCTCCGATAAGAACTTTGAAAGTCAATTGCTTCTGCGAGCGAATAAACTGATTTGGTGAAAACGCGAGCCATGAAATGACTGCATTTTTTTAGTCTCGCAGGGTTTTGCGCGTAACGAAACTGCCGTTAATTTTAATATCATAATCATAAAAATATTAGGAGCGAAGCTCCTTAGGGTCTAGCCTTGTCCATTCGTCCGGCGTCCGTGCTCACATCGATTGCCATCCCATCTGTCTTCTTAAAAAAAGGAAAAATGTTTGCGTAGTCGACAGGATTCGAACCTGTGCGGGGAGACCCCAATGGATTTCTAGTCCATCACCTTAACCACTCGGCCACGACTGCGGGACGAGTAGGGGGCTCTGAGATGTGGTAGTTCTCTTTCTGACATGGACCGTTGACTTAAGCGGTGGAGATGCGTTCCCACAGCTTCTAGCGGATCCAAGCTGATCCGCTAGAAGAACCACTGGCTCTGCATTTCACCGACCATAAAGCAATAATGATGAAGTCGAAACGCAACACGGAACTCAGCACTTCCTATGAAAATCAGCACCATCAACACTACCTATGAACAATAAAATCAGTATCATTACCACCACCAGTGCTCCGCCCCAATCAACATCATTCACCACGTGGAGATGTTGTGATTTTATTTTTAAGAAGTAACTTCGAAAGTAACTTAAAACTTAACTCGCTACAATAAAAGAACTTGTTGTTGGGCTAGTTGGTGTTGACTGTATTGAACCATGGTTAAAAGTGCTAAAAGCTAAAAGCGCCCGTGTTTGTCTTCTATCTTGTGTACGCTTTTAGCGCTTTTAACCATGGTTCAATACAGTTAACTCGCCACTTTTTTTACAGTAGTTACTAGTTTACTCAACTACTATTACACACGCGTATTTCTACTCTACTCCAATTACTTTTGGCGTCAATACTCAGTAAATTAATTAAAGTACCTTTTTTCAGTAAATTGTACATATCTGCCCCAAACTCGCCTTTGTCCCCATCGTGGCTTATCTTCTGCCCCAACGTCCACAAAAAGAAACCATCTTCCCTCTCTGCACGGCCAGAAGGAAGAGAGAGAGGGTACTAGAACCATTTACTCTCGAACCGACGTTTCTACAAAAGGTCCACGCTCGCGTGTCCAGCAGCTGCCAAGCATGAAGGCCGATGTGTGCCGAAATCTTGTCCTCTGACAGCCGTTTTGGGGAGGGTCACGTTAATCCGGCCTGACGAGTCCCGCCAATAGCACTTCGTTTATTGTCAACGTTTTACTTTACAATAAGTAGCAGCCAGCATGTTCCAGAACGTATGAAGCCGACCATGTCGCGTCGGCGCAAGCGATTCCGCGTGTCTGCCCGCATTACCGCGGAGGGTCATTTTTCTGCTTTGCCGACCGCTGGAACGCGTACTTTGACACGTAGAGCGTCCTCTGGACACATTCCCCTTTCGGATTCAGCGAAAGAGTTCTAAAAATCAGAAGCCGCACCCAATTTACAAGAGCCGAAGCCTCGACGCCCGACTATATTTCCTCAAGCGACGGAGCAAGCGAGAAGTCGAGATGGACCTTTTATGACGTAGTGGCGCGTTAAGCGTGACTTGCCAATGGCGTGCCGCTGCGGAGATCGCTTCTGTTTTCTTCGCTTTTTTTGCGTTTAGTTACTATTTTGGGTCAAACGGTTGTGATATTTGGAATCAGCAGACAAAACACGTCAGAACCAACCATTAACTCATTTGGTTCAAAAAGATTTTCAGCTTCCCTCTAGAGGGGAACACCGGTGATATTTCGAGCTACTCAAACATAGTAAATGTTTTGAATACGCCGCCTTTACACTTTCCGTTATGCTATTTATCTCTAAATTCGGAATAGTTATTGTGAGATCGGGGAATGATGACGATACCAAAACCAACATTCGGATATACCCGCGCTTTTCAGTGCGATGACGTCAGTGGGCAGCAGGCAACGTTACTAGATTAGCTCAGTTACGGAACTGCCCGTAAACAATGCATGTCGGAGGAGTACCGCACCCTTCGCCGCACGGCTCGCCTCCCGTCGTTCGACGCGCCATCGTGTTTGGGGTACAAGTGCTGTGGTATCCGCAGTATGCTCTATGGAATACGTGTGTTTCGAAGCAGAGCGTCTAGATGGCATTTCACCGTACACTGTCGATGGAACACAAAGTTCTGAAACGAAAATTTTGATGGCGCTCTAAGCGTTGGGTGTACTGAAGGGAGTGAGGAGGGGGGGGGGGGGGGTTCTCCCTTTTTGAGAGTTCCACAACTGGGTAATGTAGTAACGTTGCATGCAGTTTGTAGCCGGACCAGGAAATCAAGAAAACAGAGTGTGCCGTGTTTGCGAGTGCTAGAGCGATCGAGCTTCCAAAGCATTGATTTGATACCATGAACCTTTTATTATTCTTTTAATATTCAGTCGGTAGCAAATTCTACTGACCAAGATGTAAGACCCTGCAAGCAGCTGGTGTAATACTGTTATGGTTGGCAGTAAATCTTCTTGTTTGTTAAAAAAGCGGTAGTACCACAATGTAAAATTCAATAAATTCGCGAGAAATATAGTTTGGGCTAATAGCTGGTTTACTAGTTTAGCGATGTTTGTTGCGTGTTCAAATAATTTTCACGCAACTCGGAGACCACGAAAAAGCTTATGTTACCCGTTAAAACGCTATGAAGTAAACAAGATCATTTTTAAAGGGCCTAGTGGGAAAACCTGTTTAACAATACCTCTTTTCCAGGATTACAAGGTTTTTTCGCGCAATGTTTACGCCCCTAGACGCTATTTAGATTGAAAAAGTAGAGGTCACGGTCCGCTAATCCCCGCAAAGGGCTAATATGCTGCTTACACTTCTCATTGGGTGTAGAGATAATTAACATCTAAAATGCTGGTTTTGATATATTTACACCGGGCAATAATACTCCTTTTTCCAAGACATTTTTATTTTTAAGAAACAAATGATCTCGACAGAGTTGTAGTGACCAAGAGACGACGCAAACGAACGGTGTGAAGGATGATAGGGGCCCGTGCAAGAGAACAGAGCTCGAGCGACATTTTTCAAGGTGACTGTCAACCAGAAGATCCATCTAATTACTCACGATTAAATATTATTAAAAGTGGTCATCAGTACGATACCTCTTCAACTTGAGATACACGCTCATGATCACCAACAAAGATTCTAACATCATCCGACATTTCATCAATGCATCTATAAATCTTCCAAAACTGTGGGCCTCCACTCCAGAGGTATGCCTTGCACAAGTCAAAAGCCAGTTCTCTACCTACCGGGTTGCCTCACAGATTCGCCTGCTTACCTGCGTGGTCGCCGCTCTTTCACCCGAAATCGCGACCGAAGTACGATTTTTGTTTCTCGTCCAGCCAGCGACAGACGCCCAGTCTACCTTCAAAACGGAGCTGGTGAAGCGAACGTCAGAAACCGAGCAGCGCCGCCTACACCAGCTACTAACAAGCGATCAGCTCGACGACCGAAGACCCTCAAATGCCTCCGACCCCTGCAACAGCTCCTAGGCGGAAGAGCCGCATCATTCAACACATCACTGTTGAAGGAGTTGTTTCTCCAGAGATTGCCTACCAACGTTCGCGTGGTCTTAACGACGGCGTCGAACCTCCAGTTGCCCGCCCTCGCACAGCTGGCTGACTCAGTGACGGATATGTCACCACAACGCTGGTAGCAGAGCTCCGACAGACGCGAGCATCTCCAGAACTCCCTGTGGCGTCAGCATCGCAATACCTCTCCAAGGGCTGCATCAGCTCCGAGACGTTTTTTAAACTAGAGTTGGCAGAACTGAAAGAAGAGCGTAGCTGCCATTTCGCTACGTTCTTGATCGACCGCGCGGCAACGTGCCGACGGCCACAATTATCGACGCCGTTCAACCTCATCACACACCAGAGAATGCTGGAGTTATCATACATTTGAAAATACAACAAAACTCTGCACACAACCTTGTGCTGGTGCAGAAGACATCAATACCCACCACTGGAGGTGGCGAGTGCTGCTCGGACGGATGCCGGCCGCTTATGTTTTTCCGACCGACCGCGACATCGGGCAACGTTTCCTGATAGTCACCGCCGCGGAAGTCAGCGTTTTGGCTGCATCTGCACACCCTCGTCAGCCCAGACAAGTACACTCGTCCCTACAAGCTGCAAATAAAACCCCAGTTTCAACTACGGTGAGCGATGTCCAACTATTAACATCAGGTTACAGCGAGTTCTCCGCTGGCAAATTTAGTCGCGGACGTTGCCTGCGACTAAGAATTTGATAAATGTCCATGTTGTTAGTCAAAAATCTGACAGCGAAATGTAGATGGGACGACGGGCAGCAGCACACCAGTGGTGACATCACAAAAAAGAGGAAGATCACAATGTGGTATTGTGATGCTTTTGAGTGGCAGCCGATTGAAGGAGAAACTGAGCTAGCAAATGTCATCACCGTTCTGCTGCGCAGTAGGTAGGGAATCGAAGTCAACGGTAAATTCAAACGCATTTGAATGGAAGGTTGATGTTATGCGCGAAAGAGACTACTGCTGGGTTGCAGGATTCCTTGTCATGAGGGACGTCTGTGGTGAATTCAGCGACAAAAGACAGGTGGCGTGCTTCTCGTGGAGGAAACTTGTCGTTGGACCAGCTCAAGGCGTATGTGAGTGGTTTCGATTGGCCGTGAGTATAAAGACATATGACCTTCTCACAAGTGTTTGAAGTGTTTGATGGCCAGGTATATTGCAAGAAGCTTGCGGCCGAGGGTGCTCTAGCGGGATTCTGCAGGTTCCAGGTTTTGTTTAGAAAAATGAAACGGGGTGCCGGACTGCACCGATGGACTGCTGCCAAACCGCGCTAAAAGCCGTATTCGAGGCGTCGACCATGAAGCTGAATGGGGCATTCGGTCGAGGATGAAATAGCAGCGTGGGATCGGCTAGTACTTGCTTGGCTTCTATAAAAGCTTGGTCGGGTTCCGAAAACCACCTGAATGCTGTGGAAGGTGTGTGAATGCCTCTGAGGAGATCCTTCAGAGGGTTAAGTATATCAGCGCAATTGAGGATAAAGCGTTTACACAAATCAATTAAATAAAAAAAACTCTCACAGTTAGCGTATAGACGAATGGCGAGTTAACTGCTGCATGACTTTGGCTTCGTCGTCGAGTGGTTGAAGTCCATGCTGGTCAAGGCGGTGGCCGAGAAAATCGTTCTCGTACAAGGAATAGCACTCTCAGCATATAATGAAAGCCCCAGAGAGTGAGCAAACAAAACGCTACTTCAGGATGTTCCACTTTTATCTGGTCCTAATAACTTTCAGCACCCAATTAAATATGCCGTGACCCCATTGCAACTATTAGACAACCTGTATTCGCTCGCCCGCGTCAACTATACCCGGATCGCATGAAAGTAGCAGAACATATTTTGCCCATATGCTTGACATGGGAATCATACGGCCGTCGTCTAGTCCAGGGGCATCGCCTCTACACGTGGCGCTGAAAAAGACCCCCACTGATTGGCGACCTTGTGAAAATTACCGCGTCTTGAATAACTCAACAGTACTTAACCGATACCCAGTCCCACATATCCAAAATTTCACAGCGTATCATCATGGCTCTATGATCTTCTCCAAAATGGACCTCATAAAGGCGTATGATCGGATACCAGCACACCCCTCCAACATTTATAAAACCACCATCGACACTCCATTCGGTTTTTTCGAGTACAAAAGGGCCAGCATTTTGCTGGCCTTTTTGGCCAGCAAAATGCAGCCTAGACATTGCAACGTTTCGTCGATCACGTTTGTTATGCGTATCTTGACTACCTCCTCATTTACAGTCCCGACCAAGAAACAGATCTTGAACATTTCAGTTATGTTTTCTAATGTCTTGATGATTACGGTATTATGATAAATAAGGACAAGTGCAAGTTTGGCGTGACTGAGATAGATTTCCTCGTCCACCGCCTTGACCGACATGAACTTCGGCCACTCGACGACAAAGTCAAAGTCGTCCAGCACTTCCCTCGTGCTTCGGCGATACGCAAGCACCAATAAATTTTTGGTTTGATTAATTTCTATAAATGTTTCATTCACAACTTCGCAAATATACTTTAACTCCCGATGGAACTCCTCAAATGCATCCACGCACCTTACTATCGCACACTACTCCACTGGTCCTCTGAACCTGACCAATTTTTTTTTAGCACTATTCAACACCAACGCCACACTGCACTTGGCTACGCCACTCTGCTATTTCATCCAAGACCAAATGCCCCACTCACCGTCATTGTAGACGCTTGGAATACGGCTGTTGTCGCCGTTTTGCAGCAGTCTGGTACTCCGTTAGATTTTTCTAAAACATACTGAAACCTGCAGAATGCCGGTAGATTACCTTTGGCAGCGAGATTCTTGCTATATATTTAGCCATAAAACACTTAAACACTTCTTAGAAGGTCGAAATTTGTTCATACTCACGGTCCACAAGCCCTCACGTACGGCTTGAAATCGTTTAGCGACGACGTTTTTTCCAAGCACGCCACATGCATTACATGACCGAATTCACCAAAGACGTCCGTTATGCCAAGGGACCCCACAAACCAGTAGCAGACGCTCTTTCGCACATTACATCCACCATCCTATACCAAAACATAATATAACTTTTCGCTATCTCGATTATGATAAGCACTCAGCGCAGAGGTTGATGTCTTCGATAGTGAACGCTCGTTTAAAAATGCCCTAAGCATTCAGGTTTATTGAGATCAATGTTTTGTGTGTTCTTTTTTGTACAAAGAGTGTATTTGTGTGTACCACCATTCAGGCTTGGACTGTTCCTGGACACAAAAAAGTAAGAATAAAAAACTGGAAATCCCATTGAATTCTCTAGATTTTAGAATTCCAAAAATAATTCCTTTATCTCCGATCTTGATTTCAGGTTTCCAGAAACAATTCCAGCTAGATTTCCAGTTTTATAATCCAGATAATCGTTTCATTATCTGTTTCATGGTAGGGGAATGCCTTGCGTTGTGCCGATGACTTCAACATTTTAGCCGTCAGAGATGGGCTCGGTTTTAGCTCCGCAGAACTCGCATAGGGCAATACACTGCATCTTCCCGAAGATTTCTTTCCACCGGGTGATACACAATTAGTGACCGACCCCACGAACTACGTCCACCGAACTCAAAGCTGCCATGCGAAAAATCCGCGAAGTTCGACCAAGACGACAGAAACGGTCACAAACATATGTATCATTCGCTATCCAAACGTCCCCACACGTCTTCCTTCGGCCAGACGCAGTTCATCAAATAATAATTATAATGCTATGAAAATTCCAGCAGCGCACGCCGCGTGTCACACTTTATCGTTATGTTGTTCCTTGTAGTTGCGGTTTGTTGTTATCAACAAGATAACATCATTTCTGTTCTTACGTCGCAAGCTTGTGACTGGGGTTATACATTTGAGCTTATGGAATAAACTGTCGTTCTGTACTAGCCACCAAAGCAGCATGGCTCCCTGGCGCGTAGCGCATCCCGCTTGAAGGTTCGAGCGGGATGCGCTACGCCGAACTCAAGCAACTGACACGACAAGCCTGGGCATTTGCAAGAATCGCAACAGCGACGGAATTTCAAGTCCCCTTCTTCGACGAGACAGCAGATAAGTGGTTCACTTATGTTGTTCGAGTGGAAGCGTACTACGAGGGAAATGCCACTATTCAAGATAAACAGAAGCGGGCGTTGTTGGTCGCTGCTCTCTGTTCCAGAACAATGAGGTCTGAGCGGAATAAATGCGCCTCGGAAGGTGAATGAACTGATGTATAAGGAAGTCTGCGTCATTCTGGAACGACACTACGCCCCCAATCCTAACGAAATATCGAAAAGCGTCAAGCTTTTTAACCGACAACAGCAGGAAGGGGAGCGCGAACAGTATTTCAGTGTGGAGCTCCGAAAAATTGCCGAAAGCTGCAATTCTGCGTGCAGCTTGGACCGCATGCTGCGGAACCGTATCGTGTGTGGCATGCGCGGTCGGACCGTTGTCGGGACCGAGCGGTTGACCCTGTTTGGCGGTCCGACGACTGATCCCAGGTACGAGAGCGGGACTGGCACAGGAGACTGGAAGCCGATCCCCGGTAATAAAATGTACAGTATGTACAGATTTAATCACATCCTATGTACAGGTTAGGCGGATGATCGTCAGCAGCTTTTTCCGAGGTCGCGTTTCAGAACAACAGCACGCGCTGGCGCGTGCTCACACAGAAGATCGTTTTCTCTTTCGTCATCTTTCCTCCACCAGGCAGCTCGCGGCTGCAGGTGCGTCCTTTGTTCGGGACGGTCAAAACTACGTGAAAGCACTGCACGAGCTCCAAACGAACGACCAGAGTGATGTCCTGGTACAGTCTGAACAGATGGGGTGCTCAACTGCAGTTTCTTGGGTATTTGGGCAACAGGCGACATCGCATCGGAGGGGGGGAGATCGGCCGGTACCCTTGGGCGCTATTCATAACAGCTCCTCCGCCGACAGGGAGAGGGTCTGGAGGTGGAGCAGTCAGCAACTGCGCCGCCAAGAGACTTGTCCCGCTTCTGAGGTCGCCAACCGAATTCCAGGCAGTGGTCGGCTAACTCTTGAAGTCTCGGAGGGGAAGCAATAGCGGGTCGCTACATCACAAGCCATCAAACACCACAGACCAGCAAGCGCCCGATTCCACCCAAAGGTCTGCCAAGTAAAACAAATATGAAAAGCCCCCGTTCCAAGCTACTCTAAATTCTTCCCAAGCGTGATCATGTCACAGACAAAATGAGACTATACTGAACCAAAGGATCAACGAACGCAACAAAACAAAACCCAAGTTTAGGGAAATCCTTAGCTTAACGCAACAGGCTAAAACTCAACGGAAGTATTAAAATCGGACTCCCGTGAAAAGAAAACCTATTCATACCCCTGGCTAAGCGGACTTTAGGAAAATACAAAGTAAGCCTTCCTCTTTTCTGCTGGCCTCTGCCTCGTCCGATTCTCTCGGAAATCTCTCACCAGCGAGAACCTTCCGCTCTAACCTACACCTAGTCTGTTCTCGGTGCCACTCTCACTCGAAATGCCCTGATCACTAGACTCGACAGTCTTCTCGAAGCCACAGTCGGAAAGTTCTGACTTGATTTTTGCACCCGACTTGAACTCCCGCCGAAGCATAAGCTGTGAGGTGAGCACGTACTCATAGATCCCGGGGTACTTGGACAAAAATGAGGGTTGGCCCAGCAAGGCTCCTGCATTTTGTCGCTCAACTTCTCTTCTCCTCGTGGAAGCATGAGACGAATGGGACGGCTTGACTCTCGGCTTCCTCCCGCTGGGTGACTCCACGTAGCTTTTGTTCTTCTCGTCCGAGCGGCTCTGTCTCGTCGTTTCCGCATCCAGCGTTGATTTGCTGGTGTCCCGTCTAGGCCTGTTGCTCGCATTTCTGCTCTGGATCGACGGCTCCTTGGGATGGGTGCCCTGGCGTCTGCTTTCTCCCGGCCTCGCAGAGAACTTTCTGGAGTTGCGCGTGCTGAGCCTCCGGTCACGGTCGGAAGCGTTCGGACCAGAACGGAAGACCCAGCGCCGCCTCCTAGAGTGCCGCTGCTTGAACCTCCTTGCTTGTTTAGCTTTGGCTCCTTGGCGTCACTGCTGTGCTTCTTGCTCCTCCAGCTGCTGTCGGTTGATGCTTTCGTGGGGTGGATATCGTCGCGATCTCCATCTTCCAGCCCAGACGATAGCTTTTTCTTTCTAGCGTTGCGCCTTTTCGGCCTCTTGTGACGCTGTCTATTGAAGGAATCCGGGCCAGATTGGAGCTCACTGACACCGCGCAGCCTTTTCTTCTTGCGTGTCTTGCGCCTGGACGAACAGTCGGTGTTGATCTGTGATGATGACAAAGTATCCGAGTGGCTCTGGCTCGTATTTCCTTCGCCCAGTCTGGTCCCATCCGCGTCCCGAGTGGATCCCATGGTCTCGCAGCCGCATATGCTTGATGAATCCTCGGGATGGATGTCTTTGCGCTTTTTCTTTTTCGACCTCGATTGCAGCTGCTGTTGGCTCGACATGCCGTCGTCGAGCCCACAGTGTCGTTATCCATCTGATGCGTTTAGGCCAGATTATAGGACTCTGACCTGGTGTGGCCTCCTCTCTTGTTCCCTCTGTTTGGAAGGCTGGCCGGAACCGGCGACCTTCCTGAGAGTCCTTGGCTCGGACCTCCCTTGTGCAGCCTGGGCTCATTCTCGGCTGATTGGTCCGTGTGGTGGGTCCCTCCGCATTTCCCTTTTTCCGACCCGGACGACTTCTGCTTCCGGCTCGACGCATCGCTCCTCTGGTGACGCTGCTGACCAGAATCGTTCGGGGTAGGTCGGAGAATGCTGACCCTGCGCTGCTTCCTCTTCTCTCCCTTCTTTCCAGAAGGATGGCTCGAACAAGACGCTTTTTCCGAGCACCCCTGACTTGGGTATCGCTTGTCCAGCCCAGGCTTGGTCTTGGAGTTGCACGGGTGGCGGCCAAGACGACCCACTTCCTGCTCCGCCTCTCTAACCCCTGACTTCTCCGCGCTGCTTTCCTTGAGTTGGATAGACTTCTGCGGCGGCATCACCATGCTGGCCTTGTCCTTGTCCCCCAGGAGGCAGACGTCAGATGCTTCACAGGCCTCCTCTCTTTCTTTGGCGGGATCGCGATCCCCTCCAACTTTCAGCGCTTTAGGTTTGGAGTCGGCGTTGTGCGGAACGGCGTAGGTAGTCCCGTCGGCACGAAGTTCTTGTCGTCGGTTAAATTGGACTCTTCCTCTTCAACCTTTTCTTTCTGACTCACCGTCTCTGCCGCTACCTGACGCGTTCTAGCTTCGCGCGGTGCAACCGCTCTGTCCTCCCTGGACACAAGGTCTTTTTCTCGCGGCTTCGCATCACCCTCGTACGTGAACCAGTGAGTAAATCTCGCTGCTACGTACTTCGAGTCTGTCACCTCTACTACTACCTTTCGCCTCCGAGACAGAACTTCCTGCTTCGACGTATCAAGCTCAAGCCTTTACACTTTCAGACCTAGTTGCTGCTCTTTTAGATTGAGTTCCCGCTGTCGGGCTGCCGCTTTTCTTTCAACTTCCATCCAGCTGCCTACAATTTCTTCGTGATCTAATTCTAATGAAAGAAATTTCTCAATGGGGTGCAGTCGTTTAGTGGCTCTTGGAACTCCCAGCCCAAACTCATCGGCTAGCTGCGCTAGCTCCAACATCTTTACTTTCGTCCAGTCTACTCTGTACGAGTGACACACACGCTCGAACGTTTTTCACTGTAAACTATGACAACACACACCTAAACTTCAACAGTAAGCGAAAAGATCCCCATGTTCCCCCTGGTTAATTCCTAGCTATAAGGAATGGAACTTGGCAGACCCCGAGCATAGCCGGGCACTCACCGCGACATGGCGTCCGACGACCGTGAGTCGATCTCACCGCGCTGCCACCAGTTGTCGGGACCGAGCGGTTGACCTTGTTTGGCGTTGCGACGACTCATGCCAGGTATGGGAGCGGGACTCGTGCAGGAGACTGGAAGCCGATCCCCGGTAAGAAAATGTACAGTATGTACAGATTTAATCACATCCTATGTACAGGTTAGGCGGATTATCGTCAGCAGCTTTTTTGGAGGTCGTGTTTCAGAACAACAGCACGCGCTGGCGCGCGCTCTCACAGATTGTTTTCTCTTTCGTCGTCTTTCCTCCAACAAGCAGCGCGCGGCTCCAGGTGCGTCCTTTGTTCGGGACGGCCAAAACTTCGTGAAAGCACTGCACGCGCTCCAAACGAACGACCAGAGTGATGTCCTGGTACAGTCTGAAGAGATGGGGTGCTCAATTGCAGTTTATTGGGTCTTTGGACAGCAGGCGACATCGCGTCGGGGTGGGGGGGGGGGGGGGGGGGGGTCGGGGGAGACCGGCCGGTACCCTTGGGCGCCATTCATAACACCGTTCAGTGTCAGCTATTAGCAACGCGAGAATTGACATGGGAAAAAGCAGAATACTTAGTGACCGCTGCGGAAGTAGCGAGCTTAGAAGTCAAGAACATGAAAATTCATGGGTTAAAGAACGAAGCGGAGCTACACCGAATGGCTGGGAACTTCCGGAACACGTCACACCTCAGCACGGTAACGGAGCCACAATAACCTCAGAAAAAGCAAGAGCAAGAGTTGCGGCAGAAAAACGCATGCGCAAGACAAGTGCCGTCACAAGTCCGGAAGGTGCTTCCGGTGTGGCAGGCTAGGGCATTTTGCCAAGAAATGTGGAGCACACAATGTCCATTCAACGGTGGGACAGCGAAGCACCGCAGTTGCAGCCGTCACAGCGGACGATGGCGAAGGACTAGACTTAGCCTCGGTGTACATGGTGCATTCACAACCCAGAGGCAAGGTTCGAGCCGCCAGTTTGAAGACAGATCCGTTGGGCGGGTGTGCCGCAGAACATGGAAATCGATGCAGGATCTCCGGTGTGTCATTTCTCGCAACGTGTACAACGAGCGCAAACACCATTGAACGGCGCTGTCGTAAACCAAGCTGAGCTTACGGTGCTACCTCGTAAGACTGCCTATCCTTGGGGAGCTACATATGGGGGTGGCCATAAAAGAAGTCACCGTACCCGCTTCGCTGGTGGTAGTGAATTGTTCCCTACCAACCTTTGCGGCCGAGAGGTGATCGCCAAGCTAAAGCTACTGGACGGAATGGTGTCTAGTGTCATTGCAACCTCATCGCAAGACACGGAAAGCTTCCTACTTGAGTACCGAGACCTGTTCGATCCAGGACTGGGAACCATCCAGGGGCCACCAGTGCACTTGCAGTTGAAGCAAGCAGCGATACCAAAGTTCATAAAGGCAAGACCTGTTCCGTATGCTCTTTGCGAAAAAGTGCCTGGGGAGCTGAATCGGTTAGTTGAGACCAGAGTTTTCTTACCTGTAACACAGTCTGAATGGGTAGCGGCGATTGTTCCGGTGCAGAAAAAGAATGGGCACGTGCGCCTGTATGCTGATTTCAAGTTGACAGCAGATGTGGCATGCAATACAGAAGAGTATCCACTACATAACAGCCGATATCTTTGCGTCGCTGTGAGGCGGGTCCGTGTTTCCAACATTAGACCTTCCCAAGCCGCACAGAGTTGGCCCAACATTGGCCAATGGCTGGCAATGGTCCTCTGGCCAGTGGCCAGACAGTGGCCAGAGATTGGCCGATGACTGGCCTTTCTCTGACTATTGGCCAATGGCTACTCGCCATCAGCCATCGGCCAAGCATTGCCCAATAAATGGCCACTCTTTGGCCACTGGCCACAAGACCATCCCCAGCCACTGGAAATTGCCTGGCCAAAATCCGTGCTGCTTGGGTTAGGGACGCCTACAACCAGGTTGAACTGAACGAAGATTCTGAGAACCTAGCGGTGATCAAACTCCATCGCGGCATTTTTAGTTTCAATCGCCTGATTTTTGGAATTGCGTCGGCGCCGGTCATTTTCAATGGAAGATGGAGACCATGCTGGCATATTTGAATGGAGTGCAAGTGCATCTAGACGATGTCCTAGTGGCGGAACAACGAGGAACGAGGAACCGGCAACCTGAGGCTGGTGCTGCAGCGCTTCCGCGAAATCGGGGTGAAACTTCGTGCATCAAAGTGTCAATTCAGAAAACCAGACGTCACCTGCTTGGGCCATAGGATCGACAAGCAAGGTCTTTATTCGATCGAGAAGACCTTGGAGGCCATCCGAGATATCCCGACAGCTGCAAACGTAAGCGAACTTCGCTCATTCCTTAGGCTACTCACATACTACCACCGGTTGTTGCCCAATATGTCCGCCTTCCTAGCGCCATTATACGCGAAGCTCGGTAAAGACCAGTAGTGGAACTGGGGGCCTCAGCAGGAGCAGGCCGCAAAACAGGCAAAAGGTGTGTTTTTGACGTCATCGGTACTAACATTTCTACAGCGAAGCTGTAGAAATGTTAGTACCGATGACGATGTAGTTAGTTAGTACCGATGTTAGTACCAAGGAAATTTTCGTGTCGTTGGTGTTGTAAGCAAAAAACTCCCGGCGAACAGTTGAAGGCAAAACAGCATATGTCCTTTGAAATCAGGCATACAGCATACAGCTCAGTATCCGGTTTCAATAAAGAAAACCCCAATGAAAACCACAAAGAAAACCAGAAAACAAGCATCAAAACCACATGATGGATGATAAGGCACGTGTGAGCAATATGAACACCTTCCCACGCGTGCCGGTAAAGATTAGGTTTGCAGCTGCTTCGAAAGGGGTTGACGTCATTCGAAGCCCTCGTGTGAAGTGCAAACCGCATAATGGATGATAATAGCGCCTGCGAACAATGCGAAGCACGTTCCTTCTCCCCGCGTGTGTTTTCGAGTCGGCGTTCTCGCGGAAAAAAAAAGACTTCAGAAGATTGAAGCGGAAAGTACAAACACCTTGCATACAACATAGAGCGCAACATTCGTTTCAACAGAGAATAAGCACCAAACAAACATCCTAACCATAAAATTAATGATAAGAAGTTCCTGAAAACAATGCGAAGCACGTAGCGCTCACTGCATTTCCCGGCGAAGATCACTGCTGCCCAAGCTTCCGCGGCGACGGCAGCTTGTAACGTGGGGAGTGACGTCACTAGCCTTTCATATATAAAAGAAGTACCCGCATATATCCCGTTTCACCTTACGTCCGGACGCAGCGGATGCTACCAGCTCTCTCAGCCAATCTCGTTCTGTGGACGTGGCCCGTGATACGCTTTCCGTGCGTCGCTGTGCCCCCTCTCTAAGGTCATGTGACGCTCACACGGCCTCCGATTGGCTTCGATGGCTCGTAACATCCGCTGCACTTAAACGTAAGATGAAACGGAGTATAGCAACTGATTTCATTGTTGCTGCAGCACCGCGATGAATATGCCACGCATAGTTACGAATCCCGAGGAGTTGCGTGAATACTAGGAGTGGCAAAGGGAAAAGAAACGGCAATATGACCAGCGGTGGCGTGCTGCGACCGGCGGTGGCATATCGTATAGTGCAGTAGGCAATCGTTGCAGGTGATACAAAAGCTTCGCTGACCAACCGCCTTCACAGCGTGGATTGGAGCTCCAACTTTTTTACCCCGACAACCCTTTGCGACTGGAGTGTGACGCGTCACCAACCGAGGTGGGAGCTGTGCTTTCGCACAAGGTCAAAGACGTTAATACGCCGACAGCATTTTGGTCACGTACGCTGACGTCAGCAAAGAGAAACTATTCACAGCTCACACACACAAAAAAAAATAAACACTTACGTCGGTGTTTTGCGTCGTTAAATTTTGCGACTACCTGCTTGGCAGCCAATTCGTCTTGCTCACGGACCATCAACCGTTAGTGGGTCTATTGCGAGAAGACCGGCCTGTTCCGTTGCTGGCATCCGGACAAATTTAACGGTGGGCACTGCTCCTCAGCGACTTTCGGTACAGCATAGACTTCCGGCCGGGGAAACGGAACGCGAACGCCGATGAATTGAGCCGACTGCCACTTCAGAGCAAGGACCATGAATAGTGGACGATCTTCCAGAATGCGTGCTGACAATACACGTTGTAGACGAATCTTTTATGCCCACACAGCCATTGAAGGACCTAACAGGAGCGGACAACACGTTGATGCAGGTCCGGAGGTACGAGCAGAAGGGCTGGCCTGCTAGGCTATCGAACAGTCAGGCTTGCAGTCATAGTTTACTAGAAACCTGGAGCTATCAACATGCTGTGGACTGCTCTACTGGGGTCGACGCCTGGCGATTCCTGACAAGGCCCGAGCAGACGCGCTGACGCTGTTGCACAAACTCCACCAGAGGATATTGACCATGAAAGAAAGAAAAATCTGGGGTCGTAATCAGTGCATACGAGCGTCCCCGATGCCTCCCGCGTGCCGTCCTGTTAAATAACCGGAAAACAAAATTGTCGCGAGTACACATTGATTTTGGCTGGACCGATTGAAGGCAAGTTGTTACTTATCGCCAATGACTCCAACTGGAAATGGATTGAAGCTTGTGTGATGGCGATCGACCACGGCAGAGGTCACAGTGAATCAGCTACGAAAACTGTTTAGCAGGTTTGGGCTGCCAGGAACAATCATGTCCGATAAGGAACCTAAGTTTATTAGTCAGCACATTGAAGACTTCCTAAAGAGGAACTTCCCGTGTGCCACCTTCGCAGCACGCCATATCAACCTCAGTCTAACGGGTTGGCTGAACACGCCGTCAGAACAATTCAAACCGGTCTTGCCAAGATAAAGGTGGGAGAGCGCAGTTTCTTCTTAGGTACCGTCGAACCCCGCTCGCTTGCGGGAAGTCTCCAGGACAATTACTTCTTGGCTTCCGAATACGTTCGCGCCTAGACATGTGTGTGCCAGTCCGCCGAATGTTATCCAACGATGCGCAGGAGCCAATGGAACCTTGGGAACTTGAAGCACCCGTCTGGGTCCCGAACTTTGGTCAAGGCCAAAGATTGTCCCCGAGAACGGTCCAGGCCACGCTTGGATCGGGGATGCTACTCTCGAGATTCCAAACGGAACAGCCCGTCGAAACATAAATCAAGTCTGCAGCAGACAAGTAATGCCTGGAGGACCGAAAACACTCGAGGACGGCTCGAAAGACAGGTTGCTGAAACATCCGGTCGACCCTCAAGTCGTCTGTGACTCGGGCGACAAGGCGCCAAGAGAGCCAGAGGTTCGAGCCTCAAGTGTTCAAGACCAACCTGAATTACGTCAGCCGACGCGGACCCGAAACCCAATCAAGCGTCTGCAATATTAAGAAAAGAAGAAATCCTGCAATCATTCTGGCAGCGCAAGCCGCGTGTTAATCATTGCTGTTATGTTGTTGTTCCTTGTAGTTGCGTATTGTTGTTATCAAAAAGATAACGACCTTCCTGTTCTGACGTCCTAAGCTTGTGAGAGGGGGTTATATCTTTAGGCTCGCGTAATAAACTGTCGTTCTGTACCAGCCACGAAGGCAGCATGTCTCCCTGGCGCTTAGCACATCCCGCCCGAAAGACCGAGCGGCGGACACCGGGCAAGTTGTAACAGAAAACAGTTAAAAACGGCCATTTGACGTCCCATTTCAGGTGGCAGAGCGGCAAGACAAATATTTTGCCTTCGACTACGGTGGATGAACAGACAGACGTCTGTCGACCGACTCACGCCTGCTTATATGCCGATGCCGATAGATGGCGCAAGGTGTGTTGGCGCGCTCCTGGTCAGGAACCTTGGGTATGATCTCGCACTAGCCCTGCCCTTCACTCCAACTACGCGTCATCGACGTCACGTCACGTGGGCTATGGCGCTCTGCCGTCCACATCACTATAGACCAACACGCGTCCCTGACGTCACGCAGCCGCGGTGGCGCTGTCGACGGCACTGCGCATGCGCAGACGCTTCACTTCACGCGAATTCCGTTTCTGCGCACGCGCAGTGCCCACACCTGGTGTGGGCAAACGCGGGTTTGTTTGTAAACAGCGTGCCGGTCTATACTCTGTTTCACCTTGTGTTGTACCGCACAAAAGGCTACAAGCGCGAGCTCCTTGCTCTATACTTCGTCTCACCCTAGCATGGACTAACCGCGAAGGCTGTGCTAGCGCGAGCGGCCAGCCTTGACTGCCTTGACTAGAGCACTTGCTGCACAAGCGCTCGTGCAGCCGCCGCGGCTTCATTGAAAGCGACTAGCTCGCGCTTTTAGCACGCGCGGCTAACAATAGTCCATAAGGTGAGAGGAAGTATAGGGCACATCTCGGCGGCACAAGCTCTCATGCACCACGGGCAGCTGCCAACGCTATGAGCTCGCGCTTCTGGCCTTCGCTGCGGTACAACATAAGGTGAAACGGAGTATAGACCTTTCCAATGTTTACAAAATCACAGTCCAGCGTGCGATCTTCACAGCCCAGCACGTGCGTGGTCGTCGCTTCGGAAATCGAGCAAAGCACGCGCCATACGCACGAACGCTCAAAATGGCACCGGCCAGAAGATCGTTTTTGGAAAGGTCTATACATAGGTTGCACTGACGTAATTTGGTCCTCCTTTCTGGTGGCCGAATTTCCTCGAGCGTAGCCTTTAGTGTGCGTATTCTACGAGCAGTACACGGGCGCCGCGAGCGAGCGGAAACAAGTGAGCACAGCTTCATTATACTTCGTTTCACTTTATCTGCGAGCAAAGCCAAAGCTAGAAGCGCGAGACCAGCGCTTTTTGCGTTTCTGTCCAGCTCGCGCGCTCGAGCAAAGCCTGAAGGCACGGAGCTTTCGTGCTCGCGCTTCCAGCTTTGCCTTAGCTTGCACATAAGGTGAAACGAAGTATAGCAGCAGGTTTTGGCCACCAGAAAGGAGGAAGGATATGACGTCACGTGCAACCCATGTATAGAAGGGGGGAAATCTGTAGCAGAAGAGAAAAAACGAAGACGACAAGTCCAAAATGTGACTGAGTCCGTGCAAAAGAACGAGGCTCGAGTGAACTTTTTCACGGTGGCTGCAATCAGAAGACTCATCTATTTACTAACTATTAAGGTGCGATCCACCCTTGGTTAGTGTGATTCTGAACCAACAGATGGCGGTGGGATCGTCTTCCAGGCCTGTACATCAATGCGAGAAATCGTGTGTGGTGGCGCTTCGATACAGTGGGTATTTTTCTATATCCTGAATTGGCATCCCTGGTTCCTTGCTTGTTTTTCTATCCACGAGCTTTCTTTGGAGCGCGCACGGCTGCGCCAGTTCTCGTGCAAGGGGGCCAGTTGCCAACGCTCTGAGCTCACGTCTCTAGCAAATGTGGGCAGAACAAAACGCGAAAATCGTTCTGAGCCAATTGGCGGGACACATGCACAACATAACCACCGATGCGTTGAAAAATATACAGTTGCTTGTGCAATTTTATATTTTCGGAGATTTCAGAGGCCAATTACACATATTTCAATGGGATCAGATTTATATTGTATATTGGTTGCGCTCCGAACTAAGGTAAGGTAAAGCAAAGCAAATATTCAGATTTTAGGGTTTCACAAGCCAAACCAACAAAAAATGAAAGCCGTTTACAACTCCCTGTAACGCCGAATTAGAGCGCAGCTCTTGCGGAGGAGGGGAAGGCAAGGGGGGGGGGGGTCACATGACCTCAAGGGGGAGGGGGGGCGGTGAAAATTTTCCGCTAAATTTAGCGGAGAAAATTTTCCGCTAAATTTAGCGGGGAAAATTTTCCGCTAGATTTAGCGGGGAAAAATTTCCGCTAAATTTAACGGGGAAATGGATGCACCGCGCGGTTACGCCGACGGCGACGACGACGCCGCTCAAGCGGGAAACGGGCGCCTAAGAGCTGCGCTCTAAAATGACTTAACACGCCCCAATAAAAAAATATATATATATTGCCGTTTTTTTAACCGATTGGAGATCTTCTGACGTGCAACCGAAATCTCAGATTGGCCTCCGTCGGATTGCGCGCACCTCGGCCGATATTTAAACCCGACAAATTTGAATTCATGGGCCAGCGCGTTCGCTCAGAGGCACTGAGACGATTTCATGTTTTGTGTTCTGTTTTAATAACCGAGGTAGTTTTTGAAACAAAATATAGTCAAACCATTCGGACAAGCATAGTAAGATTGCGAAAATGATTTTTGCAAGTGATAAAAACATTAAAATGTGTTCGCATACGTGGCGGAATCGGAAATGGCAGAATGCATTTCATGGAGCCCATTTCATTTGGATCGCGTCGGGCATGTGTACCGACGCACATTAGAACGCGCGCAAAGTAGCTGTGGTGCACCCGCAGCCTCGCGCTTGTTGCTCTGATATCTCTGGCTCGCTCACTGTGGGCATCAAGGCATCTGACACCCTGACATGTGGCGTTTTTTCTGTCTTTCACGTGGCGTTCCAAGCGGCACACGACGGAAAATGCACATCAAGTTGTTCTTGTAAACGTGTCGAAATCTGTATTTTATATTATGAAATTACAATTTGCCGTAACTGAATGGGAAAAGTTTGAGGTCTTATAACATTCTTAACGCGAAATATATCAATACGGAAGTTCTGGAAAATGTAATTTTGAAGGATGTCTCATAATTTAAAGTCTCGTTATTTTAATTAGTGTACATGATTTCGTTTTTATAGCGCCATAAAATAATATAATTTTAAACTTTATTTTTTATTTTAGAACATACATTATCTGTACAGTTCTTTGCTTGCTTTTTTAATTTATTGCATCCAACCGAACGCTCTAGTAAATTATCGTGGACGATGGGACGTTATAACTCGAGAAATATTTTTTTTTTATATTAGAGACTGTGGTCTATTAAAACCTAAATAATTAACTAACTAAAATAAATCTTAATATAAAGACATTAAGGTATTGCTGAAAAACGGCTCTTTAATTTCACATTAACTTTACAATTGTAAGATACATAGAAAGACATTTATAAGCCGTTAAAAAAGCACCAAAACGTCATGCACGATGGGGTTGCACCTTAAATGATATGATATTATAGAGTTTTCATTGTTTTAAAAATATCGCGAGATTGCCTTTTCTGCTTTGGATTCAAACAATAACAAACATGACTTCCGACGTTTGCGGCGAGCAGTTTCAAAAACCGCGTAGCCTGTTGAGCTCGTCTGATTTTATGAGTAACAGTCGTTGCGCGCTAACCCAGATGTTTATAATATCTACCCAACCGACGTAGATTTCAGCAAACAACGTCGCAATTTAACGGCTTCAAAAGCCTTGTGCGAAGGCTTGATTTGTTTGCGAGATTCGCCTAAGTCTAGCGTCCCATGCCAGCTATTTTGCTCGATCTGGTTTTATTTGTTCGTTTGCGCGTGTTTATGCTGAATAAAAATGACGGTTCAGGTAAAACCATCTGTGCTGGTCTGTGAATAGTGCAATCGTCGTGATAGCAACCAGAGGTCAAGAATTTGCGAGCCATTTGGCCGAAAGCAATCGGGCTCGCCTTGCATCTGATTTATTTATGTATGTTCCCGTTATTTTACCCTTGATGACTATCTCTCAAGTTTACAGCAGCGTACCTGGCTTGCCAAAGTGAATATTTTTTGGTCGCGTTTTAAGTGGGTGTTATGACTCTTCCCCCCCCCCCCCCCCCCTTGCTCACGGGCGCTATGTAAGAAAACAACAAGAACACAGAATCTGGAGAACCCCAAACATATTCTGTGAATTTTTAGTCATTTCGGTCGATTTTTCGCCCACACATACAAGCTTGTATAAGACCGGGGGCTTTGTATGATTGAACGCTAGAACGTCACTTTCATAGTCGTCGGTAGCGGAATAGCAGACGGACGCAGGCAATGGCGGCCGCTAACGCGCCGCTTTAATGGGCGCATCATGTGGGCGTCGAAGGCGGTCGGAGCTTGTATTCTACTAGAAGACGATGCCGTACGCTGCCTCGTGTCTGCTCGAACGACTAAAGTCACTGGATCTGGGAAAGTAGCGCCATTGCCTTCCCACCTGCTAGCCGCACACAAACGAAGTACAACATGTTTAGAAAAAGTTTATTGACATAAAACAAAAGGCACCTGCACTCATCATATACACACTGGTCTTCAAGCTTGTTGACAGTATTTGGACCCTTCGATACAATGGCACACTTTACACAGGATCTGAAACAGCACCTTATCCTTCACGCAAAAATAGCGTACCAAAAACACTGATTCACAGACGACGAATCCTCTCAAGGTAATTGGCTTACCGCTCTCGGTTGGAAGCTTCGAAGAGGTCGTTGAAACCAGTCGCACCAATATCGCTATGGAGCATCATCGTACTGAACGCGTTCCTAGGCCAATATGAGCGTCTTTGGCACTTTTCACGCAATAAACTTATCAATCACGTTTATTTCCTCAGATCTCTTACAATTATGTTGCTTTTCTTGCATTTTTCAAGACACTAAGATTATTTTTTCAAGGCCCCAAAGCACCGACCCCGCGCGTCATGCCGTACATCTTCGTACCGCCATCACACGCAACGTCAGGGCTTGGAGGCATTGAAAAATAATTTTACTGTCTTCAAACACGCAAGAAGAACAGCATAATTGTAAGAGATCTGGGGAAATAAGCCTCAGCAATATGTTTAGTGCATGCACAGTGCCTAAAACGCCCATATTGGCCGAGGAACGCTTTCAGTACGATGATACTCCATAGCGATTTCGGTGCAACTGGTTTTAACGACCCTTTCGAAGCTCGTAATCTTTGAAAGGGGCCAAAATGGCGATCACCATTGCAACTGACAGCAATGAGCCAATCATCTTGAGAGGCTTTGTCGTCTGTATGCTGGTATTTGTATGTATCCGGCCAACAGGTGGGAAGGCAATGGCGCTACTTTCCTAGATCCAGTGACTTTACGCACGACTAGAAGGTGGTGTGAGACAGCAGACAAGACGCACAATAGGTCGCAACTAGAATGAATGAAGCTTGCGAACCTGTTCGGCCAAACAGCCAAGCCAATCCAGTAATAATTGGCGCGGCCCCCGTTATGTGGGCGGGGCCTAGAACGGGTCATAACCTCCACCTAAACTGCGTATTGCGGCGTTAATATTGCGGCTTTTTGCTAAACAAAAAAAGAAATGCTTGTTTTATTTGAACACTTTTCGAAAATAAGTATTTTTTTTTTTATCTCAGTGACCTCATAAAGTTGCAGTAAAGGTTTCAAGTTTTTAGGACGTTAATTGTATCTGGGAGTTCAAATTATTTCATAATGTCGCCAAGTTTTAGCGTAAGTGCTCCCGTGTTGATAGAAACAAATTCCGCTCATATTGGAACTTAAAAAGGAGAAAAACGCACAGAAACAAATAAAAGTGAACGCTACTGTGGGCCACGGTGAAAATGTTTTGTTTTTACCGGATGCCTGCCAATAAAGTGCGAGGAACACCTCTCCCGGGTAGCACAGGGGATGATCGTAAATACCACCTTGGAGAACTATCATTTTCAATTGGCTTTCAGCCTGTCGGAGCAAACTATACAATTTTACGACGTTTCACAAGTTTTCATTTTTCCTCACACTTTCATCGCCACCGGAAGTATCCATTTGAGATCATTTTGGTTTCGATGCGTAGCACGTGCGCCAATAATTTGCGGAATGTTAGGAGCCTGGCAGCACGTAGCGCACATTACGTACATAAGAGGGCGAAACGATCGAGATTAGCTCTAATGCACTTTAAGAAAAATGTCTCGATGGTAACATTCTTGGGAGTATTATTCACTCCTAAATAATATTAATGTATGTGTAATGGTATCCAGGCCACAAATAAAATATAGTCGCGGATGTAGGCGAATACACGACGAATAATGAACAGAAAGTAAAGGTTTAATCGGCGAACTTGTGCCAGAAACAAAAGGAAGAACAAAGGTCAAGAAAGCAGCAGCGAGCGTCGACTGCGGCAGCAGAGAGCGACGGTGCATCGGCGTGACAGCTCGCTAACGCGAGAGTGAATGAATCAGCAAGACCACAGTCAGCTTCTTATCTACTTCTACTAAACTCGGCATCATGAATATTTGACCTAGAATGTTCGAGAGTGAGCTAGCGCGAAACTGACTGGGCAACGGCGTTCTGGCCTCCCTGTCTTTTACACCCAGAGTAAACTTGAACTGGAATCTTCTAGAAAACCGGACACGCGATTTTCCTCGGTCATGCACGCGGTAATATTACTTGTCTTGCAATGACAAAGTATGAAGAGGATGTCTTATATTTACACGGTTTATCCCAGGTAACCCTTTTGTAGGGAGTAATATTACTCCCATCGCTTAATTATTAGACGTTCAATATAATATTATATTGAACGTCTACTAATTATGCGCTTCAAAGACTATGCATAAGGTATAAGGCTAATAGCCCATATATTATTTAAAAAATCATGCCTTCGAGAAACGTAAACTCAATAGATTTCTTGAACTGGACTTACGTTTTCAGACGCCGTAATAATAGTAATCTGTAAAAACAAACTTAGATAGTAGTACTGTGAATTTCCAGGCTACAAATACCATATTTTTCTTGATATTTCAGTGAATATTCTAAATATAATATAGACCAAAGGTTTTTAGAAACTTCTTGTAAAAAAAAAAGCTTTACAAGAGAGAGAGAGAGAGAAAAAATTTTATTTGTCAGTAAGATGGTGACCTTCTTCGGTTCCTTCAGCTGCTCCACATGGTCGGCAGTTGAAGTCTGTCGGCGACCTCTTGCGCTCTTGCCAAGGCCCGGGACTGGACGTCCAGGTCCGGGCTGGCCAGCACAGCTTCCCATTGCTCAAGTGAGGGAGATGAAACTAGATCTGCCGGAGGCGGATCCTTCGCGCAGTCCCAGATTATGTGGTCTAAGGTGGCAGGCTCGCCGCATAGTTGACAGTACGGGTTTACTAGATCGGGAAAGATATTGGCGTATGTCCACGAGTTTGGCTGCGACCGCGTTTGCAGCCGCCGCCACGTGGTAGCCTGTTCTCGGCTGAGCGAAACGTGCGGAGGAGGCAGGCTCACTCTAAGCTCCCTGTGATAGTTGGTTATGGCCTGATACGTATCCAGCGCCTCACCTCGTGGGGCCCCGACGTCCAAGTCCCCATCACCTGCTCGGCTGACAAAACCTCGAGCATATTGGTGAGCGGACTCGTTCCCCGGGACGCCCACGTGGGCCGGGACCCATACCAGATCCACTTCCTTCCTATCGTTTGGCATCGTGCTAAGAATTTTGTATGCAGTGGTGGAGATACGTCCCCTCGAGAAATTGAGAAGGGCCGTTTTGGAATCACTTAGAATGGTGTTGGTGCTCTTTTGAAAAATCTCTAGTGCTATTGCGGCCTCTTCGGCCTCTTCCACTCGGCCTGTGATCACCGTGGCCGCTACCCTGCGCGAGATGCTCACCGCACTCACAGCGAAAGCATGTTGGCCTGTAGTAAGGTTGTATTCTGCCGCATTAACGTACACGGCACTATCGTCCCCTTGATACTTTTTGCTTAACGTCTTCGCCCTGGCCCTCCTCCGGCCTTCGTGACGACCCGCTTGCATGTTCTTGGGGAGAGGTTTGACACGAATGATTTCGCGCATCTCTACCGGTAAAGTCATCTGGCTTGAAGGATCTCCACTCCTCATGCCTAAGCTTCTCAGGATGCAGAGCCCCGTCTCCGTCTGCCTGAGCCGCTGCTCTTGCGGTGTGAGATGTGCCTCAATGAGCTCTTCAAGAGTGCTGTGAACCCCGAGAGATAGAAGTCTCACGGTGGACGCGTTCGTGGGGAGACCAAGAGCCGCCTTGTACGCCGGCCTTATCAAACAATTCAGCTTTTCACTCTCGGCCTTCTTGAGGTCTAGGTAAGGAGTGGCGTACATGATCCGACTGATTACAAAAGCCTGAACAAGCCGACATGCATCGCGCTCTTTCATGCCCTGTCGCCTAGTCGCCACGCGCTTAATGAGCCGTATAGTTTGCTGGACCGATGTCGTCAACCTGTCCAGCGTTACCTTGTTGCATCTGTTGGATTGTATGTACATCCCAAGCACTCGCATTGTGTCTACTTCCGGAATTTCGTTTCCCTGAATATTCAACTGTATCCTGTTCGGCTTCGTTTTGCAGGCCTTTCCGTTATTACGGATAACTAACAGTTCCGACTTTTGTGGGGAGCATTCCAGTCCTGCCCAACGGGCGTGGGCGTCTACGATGTCCCCCGCTTCTTGTAGAGCCGTCTCGATCTGCCCGTCTGATCCCTCGACTCGTCCAAATCGTGACGTCATCAGCATATAGGGTGTGTCTAGTACCCTCTATGCCGTTAAGCTTCCTAGGGAGCGTGATCAGACGCTGTAATAATAGAAATCTGTAAAAACAAACTTAGATAGTAGTACTGTGAATTTCCAGGCTACAAATACCATATTTTTCTTGATATTTCAGTGAATATTTTAAATATAATATAGACCAAAGGTTTTAAGAAACTTTTTGTAAAACAAAAGCTTTACAAACTTTTTTTTTAATATAGTGACTCGCAAAACCCAATGCACGAGTAAGGATAGTTAAGGCCATTTAGTACTCAGGCTTTCTATTGTTCAACATGAGTAAAGTTAGTGCTGTGCACTGCGAGTGCAATACAACAAGAGCTCCTGGAAGCACTGCGTTGCAGGCAGCAATGTGGTAATAATATAAAACGTATCGTATGCTGAACTGTGGCATTCTCAGTACCCGGTAAGTGCCTGCTTGCGTGCCCGCCAAACTCTTCTAGGTAATATGAGCGGTCACGTAACGGGTGCCTCAAAGTTGTAAAAACATCCGGAGTACACTCTAAGAAATACCTGCGCGTCTACTTACCCGCAAACCACTCAAAGAGCCAATCTGTGCGATCTACGAAATCACCTCAGGGAATGATGAGGCGGAACATCCGTTTAGACCTAAAAGTGAAGTCTGCGCTTTTGCATTACGCAATGCAGAGCGTCTTGCTTGCATTGCGTAATGCCACAACGCAGACTTCATTTTGAGGTCTAAACAGATGTTCCGCCTCATCATTCGCTGAGCTGATTTTGTAGATCGCACAGATTGGCTCTTCGAGTCTTTTGCGGGTAAGTAGACGCAAAGCCATTTCTTAGAGTGTAGTAATATATACCCGAATATAAAATGCATCGCTGTATAAATACCTTCCTAGCAACAATTAGCATTTGCAGAAAAAGATCCTTTTTAGTGGCCTATCGCTCAGTTTGTGAAGGATTGCATGTGAAAAGTTGAGAAAACGTCCGAGCATATGATCGGGTTTCTTATTCTTAAATTAGCGACAATTTTCTGTTAGGCAAGAGGTGTAGGAACATAAACCTGTGTTGTGCGTCTAGTTTCTCAAACTTCTGTTTTTGGAGCATTTATTCAAGAATTACTCTATATAAAAGAGACGTACCCAATGGATTGTGACAGCGGCTTTTTGAAAAGCAATAGTTTTCAGAACGTTGTTTCCTAAATTGTGTATGACACAAGTTATCAGTTTGGGCTGCCTTTTTTGTAATTTAAAGATAAAACAAACTGAGTATTAAATTAAAAAAAAAAATCTTCTAGAGCAGTGTTTATTTATACAAAACTCACTTAAAGAGTACGAACTTGTTTGGTAACAAGAGTTCTGGTAGTTCATTTACAAGCAGGTACCGTCCGAGTGGCTTTAAATTGTTGCTCGCGCTAATTATTATATTTGGGTGTTGAATCTTTCGAGAACATCATTTATGTAATCTTCCCGAAATTATATCATTATATATATATATATATATATATAGAGAGAGAGAGAGAGAGAGAATAAAACGAAGCGCAGGATGACGAAAAGTATAAACGGAAGAAAACGCACCTGAGACGGCTGTTGGAGTTTTTAAAACATAGTATTGGTAAAGTTGGACGACGTTTCGGCCTGAGCCAGACCTTTTTCGAGACTCGAAAAAGGTCTGGCTCAGGCCGAAACGTCGACCAACTTTACCAATTCTATGTTTTAAAAACTCCAACAGCCGTCTCAGGTGCGTTTTCTTCCGTTTATATATATATATATATATATATATATATATATATATAAAAGAAAACAAGAAACAATACTTAAATGTTTGCACTTAGAATAAGTCTTGAAGATAGAGTGTCTGAGGTTTGTTGTATATAAAAAATCTATTATTAGCAATTTACAGACAATTCCAGTTAACAACAATGAAATAACACTGCTTACTAACTTCTGAATCGTTCGCGGCTCCCTACATTAAAATCCCGCCGCAAGCTTTATCGGCTAAAGCTTCTTTTTACATAGTCAATGACCAGACAGGACTGATTTTTCTCGACAATATGCAGTTTAACTCGGCGGGACAAACTCGGAATTAAAAATAATAAAAAAAACAATACTGATGCCTCAATGCAGGACAAACGCATATCAGTTTTCCTTTTTTTTTGAGAACAATAATCGAATGAAACGATCTTCCGCGTGACGTGGTTGGTACAGCATCCCAGGATATCCTTGTATCTTCTATTGGTACCTACTTGTGAGTGAAGTGTGTTTATTGTGCTTGTATTTTTTATTATCTCTTCTAGAATAAGTTCATAGCAACACAACGCTATTTTTGTCATATCTTACCGGCGATTGCGGCGCCTTATGCTTATGTTTATGTCCCCTGCTAACAACTTTATTTGATCTTATAGTTGTTATTTTTAACTGCGCCCGCTGTGACCGGAGCGACCGGAACGACCGCTCTGCGCCGCGCGTACACACACCTGCAACCACTGGAACAAGCGCATCAGGTCGTCAGCAAGGCGACCGCTTCTACGCCGCCGTCACCTTTTTCAGCGAAGCCTCTGAAACGAAGGGGACGCACTGCCACTTAATGCCGTAACAGAAAATAGACAGACATTGTTCTATAGCCCCACGTTTTATCTTTTTTTTTTTTTCAGGATAGGCTTGCAGGCTAGAGTGGATGAAAAAAAGAAAAGAAAAAGATGCAGTACGCCGTCTTGGACGATCATGACTTAAATACACGACTTTGACAATAGTACAAATCTCGTCACACGCCTTTACTACGATTACAAAAGGCGATGTAATCTTAGCAGCGATATAGCAATGCAGAAATGAGATTTCGTGATTAGGTGGACGTTGCGAGCGTTCAGGATTGCTAACACTTATCACTTTTCTTGCGTGATGAAAACGCGTGCAATTTCGCATCCTTCATACGGTTCGCACCAGTAATACCTTGAACTTGAGCACACGCCTGGAATGCGTAAAACAAGGAATCCGGGCGATGTTCGAGGACTCAAATGCCAAGAAAATACCGCTGTAGTCGATGTAAACAAACACGACGCCACCGGAGTTTCTGCTGTCTTGAGAGTGCCACCACGACAGTGCCGCACAAGTACATGGATCTTCCCTTTTAGTACGTGCTGGGTTATCATAGCGACACACGACGAAAATTCACAGTCAAGGAAAGCGCTTTTACGCGGAACTATGAGCTTCCACCACGCCGTCCACGTCGACGATCACCACCGACGCCATGTTCGCAGATAGAAGGAACCGCGACCGGCACGACCGGCATGCAACGCGCGCGGCCGAGCTCTCCTCGACCTGTGATTGGTCTGTCGGTGCGGTTCCTCCCGTCGTTCCCAAACGTAGCGAAAACGTTCAACCCGGCTCAACCCCTTGCGTTGCGAACGAACACGAATGAAAAGGCCGTTTGGCGCTTCGTTGCTATGGCAACTCGTCATTCCAACCGGTTGCGTTCGTTCGTAAGCGTAGTGGTCGCTCCGAACGCAAATGTGTGAACGAGCATTTACTCCTGAGTGTAGAAGTTTTATTTTTACCCATACTATCAACTGTATGCACTATATGCCTTCTTGGTTTTTCTTTCTGATGCGTTTTGTTCATGTCAAAAAATGTCACATGTATTAAAAAAAAGGAATTTAACCACTCTTGCCCTGGCTGCCAAAAGGCAGCTGGCAGTATTGAATAAATAAATTAAAAAAAACTGCCACTTCCAGTCGGCCGAAAATGTCCCGGGATGTTTCAAAAGAAAGAAGAGCGGAAGGCAATGCCTTGTTTATTAAGATTGCATTCGTGGCGTAACAGAAGGATTGCTGAGAGCTTGTCTTGTGGAGCCGTAATTGGTTTAGATGACGGCAAATCGTACAAACAGAGAATTTAAAAAAGGTTTACACAAGACAACTACAAGGTGCTTTTTTCGCAATCGGCATCCTTCAGCTTTCGACGCCTCGGCTGGCTTAGAACTGCCTAATAAAGATTTAACTGCCAACAGTTCAACTCAGCGTTACAAAAAAAGACGACCATCTAGAACTGATTAAAAGCAAATACGCGAAAGCACTTATTTCCGTCCAAAGCTTATTGGAACACCTCTAAAGATATATCGGATCCATATAGCACATAAGTAGCCCCCTGAGCTATATGACACGCTCAGTTGACAAGCAATTATTGAGAGCACTAGCAAGGCATGTGATTTTGAAAATTCGTGGCATTGTATTTGAATGACACTGAAACAATATGGCGATATTTCTGCATCATTTGATTCATAAAGAGTGCGGAAAAAATTTGGGATCAGTTGTATAACATGATTCAGCTTTGTGACGAGACCGTCCGTATGGTTACGTATATGCGTTATTACTAGGAATGTATAAATACCGGTTCAATTCGAATAGCACTGCGTTATTCACAGCCTTCCCAATTTAAGTGAGAGTCACGATAACCATTTTTCGTTTAACATTGTTAAAGCTAGGGTTCACACTGCGCTATGCGATTCAAACCAGTATGGACACATCTTTTCCTTCCCGGTATCAATGATTACAGTTCCGTTTCGGCTTAAACGTTTTGGTTCTGTAAGAAATCCGCTTGATATAAAACGACCTTTATGCATACCAAAACCAGCAGGCATTAACCTAGTCCTGTCACGTGGATATCGAAAAAAATTGCAAATACCAGGAAACGGACGCCCTACATACATAAATGTTCCATACCTTTGTGGGGTTATTTTTTCAAACTGATATTAAACTATGAATTTTGATTATTCTGGATCTCTAGCTGTGTCTTCATTTTCCTATCTGGACTTATCAGGAAGAGCCTAATTTTAATTCAAAGTATGGAATCGTTTTGCTTGATTATGCAACACTGTCGTTGCTGCCCTAGTTACGTTTCTTTTAGTAGTAGAGGACTCCGCTCACGCTCAATGACTGTTCCAAAATTATATTGTCAGCGCACAGTTAAAGATATATATTTGATCTTTGAAACAATATTTTTAACTCATGCTTGGTTCATAATATAGAGGTTCAACCCTTTGCCTGCCGCAAAAAGTTTGAAAAAAGCTATTTAAAATACCGAATTTTTTATGTGGCCTCTAAATTTAATATGCAATTACAAAGGCCAAAAACAAATGCCAAAATATTTATTATATGAGAAATCTTTGAACACACTGCGAAAGAAAAAGGGACTAAAGTTCCAATTCACTGCATTACCGCAGACAGTCCACATCACCTTCCACATGGACGTTCAGGCAGGGCGTAGCAGTACTGCAGACAGTTCACATTACATTGCACGAAAAGTGAACGCAAAGCGTGGATGGGCTGGAGGGGGATTTTCTACATTGATTCTAGTCCATGCCGACACGCCAACACGATGTCCTCATCGAAATCGGAGTCGTCTGAACTCAAATCCAATAATTCAGTTGCATCGCTCTCGCTGTTGAATAAAGGATTCATTTCCTCGTCTTCTGAATTTGAAGAAACGTCCCAATATCTTCGTTTTCGCCCCAATTTTGAGGCAAGATCGGCACTACGAACGCAGCGACCAGAAGTTGACGTCGCCATTTTTAAATCCCCTGTTGCCTGCGTTGGAACAATTTTCTGCCAAATTCAGAAATTTACTAGGCTTTTATTTTCCGTGAAGTGCCATTTATCCACGGCAAAGCTCACTAGAAACACGTGGACAAGCCCAGTTCGGCCATGGTAGCGTCTTGGAGCCCGAATCAACGTGGACGAGCCCAGCTCGTCTTCGGGGGGAGTGGTACAAACAGTGTGGACGAACTCAGGTCGTCCATGGTAGGGAAAGGATTAAATTAATAACCTCGCTCGGTCCGCAAATATCTTGATTTACTATTGCATGAATTTCATTCTAATGACACTCAACCTCTCAACTATGTCCTCTGTCACCCTTCGGCTGAGAGAGTCATTAGCGCACGTCACCAGCATCGCTAACCAATGGCGTATGTCAGTGCGCTTTCGAAACGTTGCAGCGCAATCTGTCGAGGCACCGACGCCACATGCGCGCCACCGACCATGGGACAGAGGAAAATGCACGACCCTTTTTGGAACCACGCACGAGAGAAGGCTCGAGATGTAGAATTAAAGGTTTATACTTTGTTTTGACTTGCGATAAACAGTGGACGAAGCTACGAGCAGTCAAAACCATTCCAACGCCATGCCTGTGTCACGTGACCTTCAAGAGGGTAACAATGATGCATGAGGCGCGTAGTCACGTGATGGTTCGCAGCTCTGGATTGGCTGCGATGGCTCGTAGCGTCTATTGCGGTCCACAATGAGCTGAAAGGAATCTATCCAGTCCACCTAAGCCAAGGGCCGGGGATGCAGAACCCTGGTAAGGTTAAAGAGGCAAACAAATCAAACACGACTGGAACGTTAACATAATCAAATACCATTTCAGTGAAGATAAAATATATAAATAAAAAGTCTACAAAGAATGCATTTCTTTCCAATTTACCTTTGTATCAAAGTTTCTCCGTGAATTGCTTTTTCTTTCGATCGGTGTTCAACATTTGCTTGGAAATGTGTCTGCAGGATTATTTTGACCTCTTTTGGAGGGAGCTCACGAAGAGTAAAATCACGCACGCCAGTCAGCCTTTAATGAATTGTGTTCTGCACGCAGTAGATAAGATTTTGGGCAGCCAAATACACGCGAACTCTGAGTTTGTTTGGTGCAACTTAATTGCACGAATTAGAGGATGATATATTACTAATTTGGTAATAACTGAACCAGCGTTCCTAAGCACGAAGACACAGGAGCGCGAAAGCACAGAAAGTACCTGCACAAAAAAAAACACGAACACACAAAAAAAAAGAACACAGGGCGAAAAGCACTCTCTAATGGTATAGCTGGGGAGCTTTTTTGTCTTGGGGAAGCATTGCAGCATGTGCAAGCTATCGCCCAAGAATAGAAAGTCGAAGAAAAGTTGGGTGAAAGATGGAGCTAAGGCGCTGATGACGGCGCACGCTGCCTTTTACGTCCGTAATTTCAACCGAACCGCAGAAATAAATAAATAAATAAATAGATACCGAGAGGCACGAGAAAACCAGCATTTTATGAGCCTTCGTAACTTAGCGCTCCTTCGGGTGCCCACCATCTTGTTGTATGTATGAAGAAATGCTTCCTTTCACCTTAACGTGCTCTCGCCGCATCGTAAACCTTGATAATGCACCAATCACGTGAAAGATATATAACGTAGTTACATCTCGTACGAGCAGCGTATTGCCCGGACGGGATTTCAAGCTGTGGCTATAGAAACATCTAAAAGAAGAGGTCTAGTAATTGAAGGGTTCATACTAGGGATATGCGTAAAAACAACTTGGGGGACGCTGAAGCTTCTCCTTTAAGAATGGAACGCGGTAGCTTATCGCGGGCCCCGTTCGCAAAGCCTTCTCATATACACCCGCACTGGTTCCTAAGCGGTGCAAGCGGGTGTGCGTATTCTTGTCGGTAGCGTCACGTACCACGTGACGTCGCTTGACGTCATGTGTGACGTCATGTCTCCCGACGCGTGACATCACACCTGGGTGTGACGTCATGAGCCTATCGACCCGCTAAATTTAGCAGAGTTTCGGCTACATTTTGCGCGAAAAGTTCCTGCTAAACTGGGCGGGAAAATGTTCCGCTAAATTTGGCAGGAGCATTTTCTTTTAAATTTGGCGGGAAAATGTTCCGGTAAATAGCGGAAAATTTTCCCGACAAATTTAGCCGGTCGATAGGGTCATAATGTCAGAGCCACGTGTGACGTCACGCGTGGCTGCGTGCGTTGCGTTATGAGATTTTTTGGTCCCACCGACCCCGACCCCGACGCCGATGCCGATGCCGACGCCGGATTCTCTGAGACGCGAGCTCCTAAACACCATAGCGTTAAAAACGAGGACAAAAAGTCAAATTGGGTAGTTTTACGTGCCAAACCAATAACGGGCATCTGGAACGCCCCAGCGGAGGACTGAGGATTAATTTTGACCATCTAGGGGTCTTTTGACGTGCAACCGAAAGCTCGGTTACACGGCGCATTCTCCGCAATAAGCCTTTGTCAGATTGCGGGCACCTCGGCAGGGTTTCGAACCCGCCATTTGGGGATCCGTAGGCAGGCGCTTTGCCTCGGAGCCATCGCGGCGGCTGAAAAGAAAATCACAAGGGTGGCACACAGGTATGGGCGTATACACCCTGCCCTGTGTGCCACTCTGTTTTATATCCTTGTTTTAACGCGATAGGGTTTAGGAGTCCGTGTTGCTATCAATCCGGTGCCGACGTAGGCGTCGGCGTCGGTAGGACCGAAAAATCCTATAAGGAAACGCGCGCAGCCATGTGTGTCACACGTGACGTCACACGTGGCCACGCGCGTGGCATTATGGGATTTACCCGTAAATTTTGGCGGAAAAATGTTCCCGTCAAATTTAGAGAAAAATGTTTCCGTCAGGTTTAGCGAAACATTTTCGCGCCGAATCAAGCGCAAAATGTTCCCGCAAAATTTAGCGGGTGTATAGGGTCATGGTCACAGCCAGGTGTTACGTCATACGACACGTGAAACTACCGACTAGACCACGCACACACGCTTGCACACATTCAAACACGAGCACGCGTTTATATGAGAATGCTTTGCGAAAGGGGTTCGATAATGGTATCGCGTTCCACTCTTAAAGGAAAAGCGTGAGCGCAGAAGAAGCTACGAGAGCGAGCTCCGCGCTTTGAATTTGCTAAGCACGCGCACTCGTGCAGCGCAAGCACTGTTCAGGGCAGTATGCTCGGAGCGTCTAGCTTCGGTTTCGCTCGCACTTAAAGGGATGCTGAATTTCAGTGTCTATTATAAGTGGCGCACGAACTTTCCACGAGCCAGCAGCCGCCGGTGTGTGCGAGCACACGCAACGATATTGACGTCATAGTCCCCCATTCACGCTTAAGATGCCAGTGAAATGTCTGGGCTCCAGGGAAAGGGAGAATAAAGACAAGCTTTTCCTCTCCACAGTGGGGTCTGGTGTAAAAGGTAAGCGACTAATTGGTCTAATAAGCACTTAGGTTTTACTTTTGGACATGAAAAGCCTGTCTTCATTCTGATTTGCCCATACATTTCACTGTCATCTTAAGCGCGGATGGGATACTATGACGTCAATTTCGTTCCGTGTGCTCGCGTACAGCGGCGGCTGCTGGCTCGTGAAAAGAACGTGTGCCACTTATTATTGAGACTAAATTGTTTGATTCTGTGACCCTATAAAATGAAACAGTGTATAGTATCGCACCGGCATCTGGTCGTGTATCACTACGGCGCGAGGCACGTTAAAGTCCCAGGCTATCAGTCGTACTGCACTGGCTAAATTTCTAATCCACAGGTTAGAGACCTGTCGCCCCTTGGATGCCTGAAAATAGTCGCGCTATCTAAATAGTCATACACACGAACGAAATGAATTAGGTTCGTAACTTTTAACTTCGATAACGGATGCTTTTTCTGCGGCACCAATTTCAACACAAATTATCCATCACTCTAAGAAATGGCTGCGCGTCTACATACCAGCAAAACACTCAAAGAGCCAATCTCTGCGATCTACGAAATCAGTTCAGCGAATGATGAGGCGGAACGTCCGTTTAGACCTAAAAATGAAGTCGGCGCTGTGGCATTACGCAATGCAAAGCGTCATGCTTGCATTGCGCAATGCCACAGAGCAGACTTAATTTTGAGGTCTAAACAAATATTCCGCCCCATCATTTGCTGAGCTGATTTCGTCGATGGCAGAAATTGGCTCTTCGAGTGTTTTGCGGATAAATAGACACGCAGGAATTTCTTAGAGTGATGTATTGCCACGTGACTGGCATGCTAAAGAAGCCTTGCCTTATGGCGAATTCCACAGTTGTTTTGGAGCGCGCGGGATTGACATTTCTGGATCCCGCCTAGTTCACTGGGCAATCGAGATCGAGACGGACGTGTTCCGCTCGTCGTTTTGGATCAGCTCCCTCTCCAGATGTTGGTCTGAACCCGAGAAAAGGCGCTCCGCCGATTTCGGCGGATTCGACCAGAAGCCAGACTGGCCAGCCTTCGGCGCGAACACGTGGCTTCCTTAGTGGGATGGAACTATCCTATAAGTCGGGTTTGGCCCAAGTCGGAGTTCTAGTCTTTGGGCAGCAACCATGCGCGTTTATCCAAAAATTGAACTTTGAGAGCGTAATTTCGCTATTTTAACAATTTGGCTCTTGTTTAATGACGTGAAACGCGCGTAATTAAACGATATAGACAATTGCCCTCAGCGGTATGCCAATTTAGAGAGATGGAACTATCCTGTAACTCGGGTTTGTCACAAGTCGGGGTTCTAGGCCTTGGGCAGCAAACATGCGCGTTTGTCCAAAACTGAGCTTAGAGAATGTAATTTAAAAATTTTAAGGAATCGGCCCATGTTTCATTATGTAACAGACGTGTAATTAAACGAAATCAACAATTGCTTTCATTGGTATGCTATTGCACTTCAACAGTAATATTGTCTAATCGTGGTTTGACTGGATAAAATCACTTTCGATTTTAAACCCGGGTTCAAACCTCGGATCTTAAGACCTGTGTTGCAGTTTTGTGTATTTGTTGATACTGTTTGTCTACTATTTGAATATTTTGTGATTGCGCCTATTCGACAATGAATGCTCCCATCTATGCATTTTCGAAACCTTTGAAGACGGAAGCGGCCGTCCGTTTAAATATCTGAAATGCTTATGAACCGTCGTAATATTGATTGATAAAAAAAAAAAAAGCATCATTGTTTAGGTGAGTTTACTGGGTACCCGTTATCAATGAGAGCAATCCCGTATAAAAGACAGCTCTTATCAGGACATGGTTCTTGTATGAAAACGCGGTCTTTTTTTCGGGTGCTTCTATAGGCGCAATGAGAAAATTTTCGATTGGCCATTGGCTAAACTTAATATTGACAAACAAGTTTGGAATTTTGTCTGCAGATGTAAGAATCCCAACTCAATAGAACTCCGATGAGAGCAAGCTGATTATTTGTGTTGGTATTGAGCAATTAAAAATAAACTGGTTTTCCCCATTGAGTTACGGTCGGTCACGTTCCCGGATGCCGAGAGATGGCGCAAGTTGTGAGGGCACGCCCGTGTCCAAAATTCCTTGGGTTTTTTGGACGAATTGCAACGAGCCCAATTTTTCCCTTATTATGTGTTTTTAGCTCTTCCAGCATGAACTAAAATTTCTGTCTCATGCGGATTCGCTTCTATAGTCTAGCCATCGCAATTACAGCAGGAAATCTAAGTAGTCTGAAGAAAGAGACAACTCCAGCTTTTAAATTTCGCCGTGTTTTTTCCTCCACATCACCGCTCCCCTCAATAGCATAAAAAGCCGGAATCCCTCTTGCCACGCAGAAGTGCACCCGTAAAATCAAACCAGCGTCTTTGATATAGAAAATCTAAGAAGTAGAAACAAAGACAACTGGAGAATTTCATCTTCCGGTGTTCTATCGTCAACATCATCGTTCCCATGTTGCTTAAAACAGTAAGGCAAGCGGAATCAACACACAAAATGAAAGATGTCAGGGACGGCGTATGCCACTATGCACAGATTGGGGTTCTTAATTGCCAAGCCCGCGGTGAGCTCCAATTAGGAGTCTGGATTCAGAATGTTGATTAATGGGGCAGGAACCGCTCTAGCGTCTCAGGATCTAAGTGAGGACCTAGAGCCGAGGCCGCTGCTGAGACACAGGGGCACGTTTTTGAATCCTTATTTCATGAACGGCGCGCGGTAGTTTTGCCACACTTTTAAAGCTCAGAAAATTTCAGTTCCATCTTCGTTAAAGAACTAGTATTAAAAAAAGTAATTTCCCGGTGAACGTATAATAGAATTACTTCATTTTCCACCTATTCGTAACTTATCCTGAGCCAACTGTAACTACCAAAGACTAATGCAAAGGTGCTAAAACATTTTGTGAACAGATGCATTATGCCAAACACTAAAACTACAGTAACGGCGATACGTGGGTTTCTCCAATGTATAAAAGTACTAGCATAAAAAAGTAATTTCCCGCTCAACATATAATAAAATTATACCATTTTCCACCTATTCGTAACTTATCCTGAGCAAACTGTAACAACCAAAGATTAACAAAAGGGTTCTGAAAAAGTTTGTGGACTGAATCATTATGCCAACTACTAAAACTACAGTAACAGCGATACGGGGGTTTCTCCAAGGTTAGTACAGGGTCCGTTCAAATAAGGAAAGTAAGGACCTGTGCGGACTATTTGTTTTTAAAATGAGTGTTCTTATATGAGGTAGCAAAATATATTTATAGAACGGAACCTCTGGCAAAAAAGAAAAAAACCTTCCTTTTTTCGTAAATATACGCGTCTGAAAGGAGGTGGACCTACGATTTCACGACTTGCGTGTAGAAGAAAATTGGTGAGCCACAGGAGTAAAATAAAAACTTTGTACAGCGCAAATACTTTTTTTTTATGGAAAAAGCACGCCAACTGCTCTACCTGGTTTTAGAGAAAAGCACGCCAAATAGTTTATCAGAAGAAAAAAACACTGGTGACTTGCGCGTTTTGAAGTCGCTTGATTGGTCCCATTCCCTCGTAGCGTCGGCTGCGTCTGCACTTAAGTTCAAACGATGTACAGTGCTCTCCAAACCTAACGCCGCCACTGGGTTCCTGAACATTGAGCTCGTGTAGTCTACTTACTGTTAAATTTGTCACCAAGACGTTCGGGATGCCTTCTAAGGATAGGATAGAAACTGGGAACCCAAACGTTCTTCAGATGGTTCAATCGGCCGCCGCAGGTACTGTCAGAAACGGCAAATGCCATGGAGGCGTTAATGGTCCCCTGAAAATAAAAAAAAAACAATTTTTTTAAACAGTCTGGTTGCGACACGCGTGTAAATATTGAATTTTACGCGAAAAAAAAAATTAGAGCAATATTGACGGCGAGAGATTTATATGAAATTTTGCGCTCGAAGTCCATGACGTCACGGGTCATTCCGGAACGACCATCTTGGTCGTGAAGGCGAACCCCATCCACCTCTCCAACACGCTCCCGAAATTCCGCCAGAGAAAACATGTGGAAAGGAGGTGACTGCCGACTAAATCGCGTTTCGCGCCGTCAAAATTGCTCTATTTTTTTTTTTTTTTTTTGCGCGTAACATTAATTTTTTGACACTTGTGTCCCAATTAGACTGTTAAAAAATTACATTTCTTATTTCTTTCTAGGCTTTTTTTTAAGTTTGAGGCGCACCGTACGTATTGTAGCGCTTTGTATGGCGGATTTCCGCAGCCAGTTTTCATACTAAGTGCTTATGTATGCATTACAGACAACTTAAATTTTTTTTAATGCATTAGTGTTCCAAGTGGCAGTGCTGTTTCATTATAATCGGAGTGATTAGACACTGGTAACTTCGCATTTTGGTTTGACGTGTTGGATGATTTATTATCCCTGAATGGTGCCTAGATAGTTGAGTTGAATATACAAGACGTAAAAATGGCGGTGTTTGCACATACCATCTACAAATTTGGCCCTTCCCAATAACAAGACTGCTTGCGGGCCAAGCAATACCTTGCGCGTAGGTATTATGACGTAGACTATTTAGAAATAAGCATTTCATGATCATTATATTGCTGACGTAAATGTACACAATACAGTTCAGCACCTCTCTCTTCTCCCTAACAAAAGCTCGCAGACTCCAGCCAGCTTATTTGGAATCCCAAGAAAAGTGCAGGGCGCCAGATACTTTCGGCAAAAGAAATCACAGACAAAAGTAATTTCCACGAAAATTGCTTTTACATTTGATGAATCTTCCGCTCCCATTACCGAATGTAAATTGTCTTCTCTATGAAGGTTCCTCGTGCCTGTCATGGCTTTCAGCCTCCTGCTAGGCAGGTCATCTTAAAAGTAGCCTTACCTGTTTGAGCTGAATCATTTCTGCTCCGTCGATGAACAAGTTGATGTTGGGTGAAGTTTCCCTCCGCAGAATAAACAGGAATTCTTTAGGGATGTGGCCAGCTTTCAATCAGGTCGTCGCGCCACTGTTCCGCTGTATTGCCTCACTATATTAATTATTACGTCCTTGGCTCCCGTAGAAGGACGCTTCGCGACGCCACTTTTGTTGGTGTTGCACTCTACGACAATCTCTGTAACTTTGGCATCTGGTCCTTTCCAATAGAATCATATTAGGGCAGGAACTGAGCGCTCCGCGATGTGTAGCTTATTTTTGCGGTGATTAAAATTGGGATACTTTTTCGCCTTAACACCCGTACCGGGTGTTCGGGAAAAAAAAAAAAAAAAAAAAGATCAGTTTTACTTTGTTTCGCACTCTGGCTTCCAGACAAATGCTATAATAGTAAAAAGCGATTGCAATATTATTTTTAAGTACCATGGGTGGTAACAAATACGTAAAAACCCTTCAAATCGGCTGGAGTATAAGTTTTTTTTTTTTTCAACGAAATTCGGAAAGCTAACGGAAATATCCTAAAATGGGTCTAGTACACCGCTTACTTGGGTGAGGCAAGTTGAATGGTTATTAAATAACTTCACGAGACGCTTTCCGCAAGAAATATAAGTTGGACGTAATGTTTATATATTGTTTACCGTGTTCTAGGTCAAATCGCATCTTCCAAAGACGCGCGTAAATTTATCCGAAGCAGACATGAGTATTTAAACATGAAGAATCTCATGTGTGACTCAAGGTCAACACGTAGCCTCTCGAATTAAAAAAAGAAGTTTCACTATGCAGTTTCTAAAAGAGGACTTCATAACATGGGGCCAGTCGGCCGAGATTTGGCCTGCGAGTGGCTCCTTTGGCGGCCTGCAGGCCGCCAAAGGAGCCACTCGTTCTGACTGGCACCACATGTGGCGCCAGTCAGAACAAGGCCTCCACCAAAGTATCCTAATGGCAAAATGCAACACCGTTAGAAATATCTTCAGTGACACTCAAATTCGAGCTTCACAGGGGCTGGCGAGAACCTGAGCAAAATATGCGTCACGGGAGGAATTCTGACCATTGCCCTGTGCGGTCACACAGGTGCCCTCATTCAGGTAGCCCTGCTTTCGTCACGAAAACCTAGAGAAACGCAGGTTGTGACAAGTCCTTAGCATCGTATTATCGCCCCGCTACCAATTAGGTTGTGGCATCAGTCATAAGAACGTCAAAGGACCAATCACGATGAGAAAAGCGCGAACATATTAACTTGCACTCACTTTTGCACAAGACGCCGGTGACTAAACCAGCATCAAGATCAATTTTATGGCGTCATAGGTTGGCTGAACGCGCAATGCACATTTTGAACAGTCAGGCTAAAAGGCTATTGTCATTGGAAGCCAACGATAACCATGTTCTCGAATCTAATCGCGACAGTACCCGAAGTAAAATTTGCACTTCGCTCTAGTGTTATAGGACCTTGTATACAACCTCTGTCTTTATACTTCGCTTATGCCCGTCATATTTTATTACGAACGCGAAATATAAGTGTTTCGAGATATTATAAACAGATAATGAGGAGCATGCTGTCATGAGCTCGATTTTCGTAGTAAAATGGAAGGAGATTAAAGTTCAAATGCCACTCGCCTTCGTATGGGCTGGTGTCATATTTCGTAAGTCGTAATACATAGATGCGCACAAAATCAAGAGATTGGTACACGCAGGTCGTTTACGCGTAGTGTAATTGCATTATGATTCAGAAAATACTTCGAGAAATATTTATGAGCGCGGGGCACCAACTGAGCTTCCCTTGAAGCAATAGTTTTGGTATTTACGAAAATCTGAAGAATACATCTCCTACTTGTAGCTAACTATAACAAGCACATGGCGTGGCGTCTCTGCATTGTATTAGAGCAGCTAAATCACATCTTTGGAATATGACTGTGAAAATGACCACTCCATATTGAATGGCATCGGGTTTCTTTTTTTATTTATTGCTGTCTATTAAAGCGTGTTCGGCCTCCAGCAACTTGGTAATCCTTTTTGAAGGTTTGGAAACTTTTGCCTTGCTATTTTGAATAACATCAGGAGTCCACAAGAGCGATGCAAACGATATACATAACGAGAGCCATTTCTTGGATATCCAAGAGTGTTACACTCGTGGATATCCAATAAATGGCTCTCGTTATGTATACCGTTTGCTGTATAATGCAACTGTCGAGAAAACCAGAGTTCTCCATACGGTGTTTGGACGGTAAGTGTAGATTGTTCCAAGCTCGAAAAGGTCGATTATCATATAACATAATATGGCGTGCAGTCGTAACAACAAATTTTCTTAATTGTTATGCTTCTGCAACACAAGATGGTGGAGGTAACATATCGTGTCCCGGTCGCCAGACTGCAACCCGCGGTTGCTGGATTGTCGGTATCTTCAAAAGGTTGCCGAACTCTACCAGTATAAGTGTATCTGGGAGAAACGTTCTCATAAAACCTTGAGGAGTGCAAGTATATCTTCCGTTACGTTCCGGCAGGGAATCAACAATTTAGAGAGGCTGGCCTGGCCCTGGTAACGTTTGTTCTTCGGACACCGGCCCAAGAAGCAGCCCCTTGCTTGTCATCGCAACCTCTTAAATATGCACCTATCGAGAACTACGCCCCCGTGACAGGGCTGGTATCTTGCTCACGAAGCCGTTGTAAGCGATAGGCGCCGTGAACAACATAAAAACACAACATTAGTTGTAGTGAAATAACCTCAACTATACGATTGAATTCTGACGCAGTTCTTTCTGTTAGTATGCTTTTACCTCGTTTCAACATCTAGCCATCTTCATGAAATGTTTGTCTTGGAATCACGCAGAGAGAGCAACATATTATACAATGCAGAAGTAAACCTGCAGTGAGGTTCAGTGGATGACGCTTAACATCCTTATTCATTCCCACTAATACATCGCAGACGACTTTGGGAAAAAAATAATTGTCTTTCAGTTTCTTCGAGCGCTCACTACCCTCCATCCCTCGCTGAATCGCTTTTTAGTGTTCTTCGCAAAGTAGACGCAGAGTTGTTTTTTTTTAATCTTAAGCAGACGCACGATCGTACATACTATCGATATTGATTGCGCTATGAAAAAACCGAGCAGAGTTTTATGGTTTAATAAAACGGGACTGCCCTTTTTCACCCAATAGCAATATGCTGGAGGGCCCGGAGTCTTTGTAGAATCTTTCTTGTCGACAGAGGCAACAAGGGAAAGCGATAAGGCTCTTTTGCTGGGCGTAATAAACGGCCCCAAACGTTTGCGTTGTGTGAATAAACGGTCTTCCGCTGTTGTGAACCAGACATTCTCATACAAGAGTGTGTGTTATCGCGGAAAGGCTTCGCTAAACATCTGGCCGTAGAAACACCTACTGCTGGGTTCCAGGCTAACTGCATGTAGGTGTTTAGAATTTTAACAGTGCATGCAATGCGCGCCTAGAATAGAAGAATAACTTTGAGCAGCCAGAAAGCTTCTCTGGGGAAATCAAGACCAGAAAATGTAATGAGAACCTATGTGGGGTCCTTGTAAACCCCAAATATCAGGACGACTTCAACGAATCGTTGGCTTACATGTAAATATTGTTTACAGCCAGCGAAAATGTAGATATATTTGGACAACAAAAACCTTCCTTTAAAGTTTGATAGAAGAAAACACGAGCTCACTAAATTTGTTTAGCCTAATCTTTTTAAACGATTAAATTCGATGTTTTTTTCTAATTGCTTATGTGGTAGTTTAAGATATGTGGGCGAATTAAAATACTGCATGAACAGAAGAACAACCTAAATGCTAAGAACAGGCATATTAATATTGTATGACGCGTTTGTATGACTACAGGAAACAAAAGTTCACTGGTGAGCTGGTGGCTTGTATTAAAGAACACATCTGCTTCTTAAGTTGCTGGGCAACCCCATTTCATTCAGTGTATATTGTTGTGTTCATCGGAATATATGCGCATAATCATAAAAAAAAAATATGTGCTTGGTAAGGAACATGAAAGCCATTCTGTTGTTGCAATGAGAAGAGTGCACTGAAATAAAGATCATGTTCAGAAAGTTCCTATGGTCAAAAAGTATTTTTACATATATTTTGTTATATCATTATTCAAGATATACTGTGCAGTGAACTGAAAGTTAGTACAGGTCATTTCAAGAGAAAAAAAAAACGTTATACTTTTCATGATGTGAAAATTCGGACTCCTCATTTCTTTTACACAACTAAACAATCAATTCTAAGCATTTTAGTTGGCAGCCGCCGCGAGAGTCCGGATGGTTTCGCATGGTGAACGTTTTTTGCACTTTTGCACTTCTATGTCTGTGTAATATGGCGACGCTTGATAAAAAAAAAACACAATTATCAAGAAAAGAAAGATCAAATAACCGTCTCGTATCCTAGAGTAGTAGTACGAATTATCAAGAGTAAGAATATAATCCTTTAACTGGTAGTTTCTTATTATTAGAGAGTGCAGTATTATTCTCTAACACACATCATGTCAAAAGAAATGCGACCGTATTTCCCACGTAATGCACAAAACATCAAGAATAAAAACAGAGAGAAAACAATCTGTAAGCGTGAAACTCACCCGACAATAAAACAGACTCTAAATACCCATGAATGTCTGAAGTCTTACATTGATCTCACGTGAATGAACACATCGCTTATTCAGGTGTCGGTGATACATAAAAAAAAATTAGATATTCTTATATTACTCGCTGCATATATGTGTGCTGCAATGTGCTGTACCTAGAAGCTTCATTTTCATTGCTTTCTGGGACGGTAAATATGGATCGCCGGTACAGTTGCATACTCCCTTATCCGAAGCGCACTGCGACGCTTGGTTTTCCGCGGGGCTCTAAGTTGTCGCAAACAAGTAAACGAATTGCAAGAATTGAGAGCACGCAGTGAGCTGAAAGGAAAGATTATAATCCAAGCCCTGAGACACGATAAAATAACGGACAAGACGAAACGTCTCAAACGCAACTTTGTTTATTCGCAAGGTTACAATAACATATAGCAATCTACACGGACAGGAAGGAGCGAATAAAAAGACACGCTGCAGCACAGTTTTGAGGGAACTCAGACTGACAGACTGATCTCCAATATGAACACCGCACCAACAGCAAACGCCCGCCGCCATGCGGACCGACATGATAATCTCCGTTAGGGCTTTGTCAACCGAGCCAAAAACGGCACTCCCCTCCGGACCATGCACCCCTCGATAGCAGTATACTATACAAAAACAAAAACTCACAAAAGACGAAACTGTTTCACGGTTTAGTTCAATAAAATAGACAAAACTTTTTGTCGTCTTGTCCACTGTTTTATTTATCCGTGTCTTAGCATTTAGATCATGCAGTAAATCTAATCGGTATTGGTACAGCGAGATTCATGACAAAAAAAAAAAAAAAAAACGTGTTTTGAACGTTTCGGTTGGTGAGACTTCTGATTCCGCTCCTACTGTAAGACAGTCACATTTTTAGAAACTCCGGACGTGGTCTTATAACTCCCGGCGTCTTGCTTCTTGTTTCAATATTCGGCGTGCTTATCGGCCAATGCTGAAATCTCATTAACATATAGCGATAATAAGGAGCCCGGTAGTCGCCACGTCAGCCATTCTGGGTGGCATATTCTTTCGCAGAAATGTGAAAGGCTGCGGACGTTTGAAATAATTTATGAGGGCACTCAATTATGCAAATAGTTTGGAAAGTTGTTCTGCAATTTAGCGTGATAGTCTATTTAATTTTAGCCGCGTAATTTTTATTTTGCTAGATTTGGCCGCCGATGGCTAGGCTTAGCAGGCCAATGAGCTTTACGGCCAATAACGTGGTGGATTCCTGTTATTCATACAGCACTAGTGTGTTGTTCACAGTCTTCTGAAAATTTCGCCCATTTGTTTGTATGGCACTGCATTATTATGTACATGATTACACCCGAACATGATATCCCTAAATAAGCAAACTTTGATCTACGTTTAATTTTCTTTCACTTCATCTGTCTCGCATAATTTTTACAGCCTTTGTTAAAATAAAGAAATATTAATGTAAAATCTTAAAAAAAATTATCGTCCAATTAATCTATATTATTTAACAACACCTTTATTGCTACGAACCACGATCTTATCTACTGTTTTTCGAAATAATTTTCCTTGCATGGGATTCATATTGGCATTGTGAGGGTCTTTTAGCTCTAGAATAAGCAAACGGAGGCGCTGGGTTTCGAGGTCACCGAAGGTCAATTCTTAATACGAGCTCTGTCTCGGCCAAGCACGCGCTGTCTTGAGCGCTCCACTTCGTCGCTACATATGCTCCCTATTCAGAGAAGGCCATCCTGCTCGAAGGGTTGGGTCTAGTAAGTTCAAAGTTGGCGTCGCATGGAGTGAAGTGTTAATGGCGACTGACATGCATGGCGTGTCGACCGTGGGCCCGCCGGTCATTGTAGGTTTTTGAGTTTGGCAGATAACTCGGTAGGCTCCGTGGTACTTCGGAAGGAGTTATTGCGAACGGCCAATTTGGAGGGTTGTGAGGTGTGTGAGTACGAGTTCGTTTGTATTATATTGGGGGTCTCTGTGTTGTTCATCTTTAAAATATTTTTTGTACACTCTTAAAAAAAAAACTAGTAAAAAGCTAGTACCTGCAGCAGTTACTACCCCTTTCTGACCGTTACTACCTTTCACTAACTATTTACTACCTCAAACACGCGATAGGTAGTAAAACGTTAGCAAATGCAGCCATTACTACCTTTTTCTGATCGTTACTACCTTTTTACTAGCTATTTACTACCGCAAAGGTGCGGAGAAGATGGCGGCGCTTGCTTCATACCCGATTGCCAGCGTTAGCGACGTACTTGCTGTATCGGATCGCAGGGGGAGGTATCCACACGCAATCGTAGCGTCAAATATTGTATGAGGGGGCATGTTTCAGGGTTGGAGCTGACTTTATAACGATCGCAGCCTCCGTACCAGCACGACGTGGAAGCCAGCGCTGCAGCGAGCGCAGCAGCCAAAGTAACGTCGGCAGCAGCCATTGTTGATGCAATGGCCATGCGGCTTACTTACTTGCGTTATTGTTACCATTCGTTTGTGAGCGTTTATATTTTCATTTTTGTTTTAACTGGGATGAAAATAGCCACGTAGCACATACTAAAAACATTTCCGAAAACAAAAAAAAGTTCATTCCGTTTTTTTATATTTTTTTATTTTTTTTTTAACTAATGTTTTTCTTTCACAAGAGACGCTTGGCAACATTGTACGACAAGCAAGTTGGGGCCAGTCGGAGTTCGCAAGACGGTAACTTCTCCGATGTGAACCTGCCGTTTTTCCCTTGTGTCGTGTGCAGTTCTCGTGTTCCCGTGTTGGAGTGCATAGTTAACGTTCGTGCGCTCGACGGGGCGAGTGTTTGCGTGGACCTGGACAGCTCCGAGGATAGTTCTAACGAGCCGGTGTTGCTGTCACTGGATTGGGTTTCGTCGTCAAAGAAGCTTTTCTCTGCCTCCTCCTACTTGACACTGAGAACGTCACCGTTTGTGTGTGCTTGGTGGTTGAATGATTCTGATTGAGCTGTCTTCGGTCGTGACAGTGCATTGTCACAACCGTTAAAGTGCGTCGTAAATAGTGTATGTAGCTTTAGGACTAATGAAAAAAAACTGTTTTGGAATTCTACGAGTTTTTTTTTTTAATTTGATTATATCTTCTCCAAAAACGCGAGCATTCCTCAGTGTACTACAAAAATTAAGATGCGAGCTGCACGCGGTAATAATTTTGCAGGCATTTTTGTAGCGCAGCACGCGAAAGGAGTGCAGCTGCCGTCGTACAGCTTCAATTACAGCTTTCGTTCGCCGGGGGAGACGGCAAGAAAGCACTCTCTCGCCGACAGCGACCGCATTCGTTTTAAAGGCTGAACCGCATGTAATCGATTTAGCAAGCGACGAGACGAGCGACGGAGACAGCGACGAGCGACGGCGATTTCTCACGGTCACCCGTCACGTCCCTCGGTTTTTTTTAATTTCTAGAAAATGTCGCTCTTTGCCTTGGCCGCTTGTTCCCGTCGCTTTCATGCGGTTTGCCTCGTCGCGCAACTGACCTAGCGACTGCGAAGAACTAACGTGCTGATACACGACGACAAGGTTTCGCACTCAAATGGTCAGTATAAAAGACTTAAGGGCAGTCAAGAACGTTAGCGGGGAGGAAGTGGCCGAGTGGGCTAACGCGTATCAGGTTGTAAGCTTGCGCTGGGAACCTCCTTGTTTCGATCCCCACCGCCCCCGCCCGCAAATTAGCGATTAGAGTGATTAGTAAGCGTGTGTTTGTGTTGAATGCATTGTGTCGATTGTGCGCTAAAAAAGTGGGTGTGCATGTGTATATGTATCTACTTGCAAATGTGGAAGAATTGAAATGAACTATAAATAATCAGCTTCTTTATTGTGTACGTTTAATTGGGCGGTGCCTAGCGCCACCTGAATTACTCATTTACAGTTTCAATTTTTATTGCGCCTGCCACCTGGTGGTAAGTGGCATACCCCACACACTTTTTTTTTTCACCGTAAATCACGTGAATAGTTGCGTTTCCGGTCTTCCGTCGTGAGGGAGCGCTAGTTACTAGCTAGAGGTAGTAAAATACGTGGATTCTACTTTGAGGCTAGCCACAGTTACTAGCTTCTTGACCTAGTAACGGTTACTAGCTCGACAGTTACTACCTACGGTTACTAGGTACCTAGTAACATATGTGACAAGCGGTTACTAGCTCTTACCTAGTAAATACTACTAGCTTTTTTTAAGAGTGTAGGCTTGTTAATTGAGCAGTGTGCGCGTTCTGGCTAGTTGGCGGGACACCTCCGTGTGGCAAGTACTTGGCGAAAATATATTGTCAGTTGTAATGTCAGGTGGATGCGGGAGAAGGGTATCGATCGTAGTGGCAGATAGACGGCCGTACAAAAGATAAGAGGGGAAATTCAGCTGTTTTATAAATTATCTAAATTTATAGATTCTGTTTGAAATCCTACTTATTGGCTCTCCGGTCTGTATGGAAGCAATGATACACAATTTGAGGTATTTATAATAAATATTGTGACTCGTGGCGCCCTTTTGTTGTGAAAATTGTATATGTGATACAACTGCAATTTTAGTTCTTGCATTTTAATGCTGGGAAGATTAGTCTATATCTTCACAAGCTGCCTTATCTGCCGGTACTTCATTGGTATGTTTTGTATTTTTGAACAAATGAAGTTAGAAGCATTTGTCCTACTACTCAAGACTTTCCATGAAATCGTATATTTGTACAAATTTTTTTAAAACATTTGTGGGGCTTTTATTAATTTGCATGAATTCACCTGAGCAGTTACATGTAGAATTTCGAGAACATAATTTGATAATTCCGCTATCTCGTTTGTATCGTAAAAGACAAATAAACAGCTAAATGCATGTGCTAAACAATTATGTTCGTGCTAAGTAAAGCCTAGCCGCAAAAACAAAATATCCTGAGATATTGCCGCGTGCATGGCCAAGTTGCTGTCGTGCACGGCTCGCAGGGGAAATCACAAGGTTCGAACCCGATCAGCATATATTTTTTTTTATTTTGCCCTTCGCGGCATTTTGGAACATTCTTGTAGAATCTTGTAATGCGTCGCGTGTTCCAGTGAAGAATGATCTAGTATAGCCGCGATATAGATAATAAAGAATTCGGCTGGTGAGGTTCGAACCTGGTGCATTTCGGTGAATGCCGCCCGCGAAGCCAACTTTGCCATTCACGCGTCAACATAATAACGAGAGTGACGAACCCTTATGCCCAAGAAAAACAACGCGTAATGTATTAGTATTTGTCATAATAAATTTTAACATATAGCACTTATAGCTAACTAAGAGATGATTTCAAACGGTTCAAGGTTCTGACAAAACATCTCGGAGTTTTTGTTCTATTAAAAGCGTTTTATCTTTTATAGAGCAAGGCGAGCCACAGAATTGGAAAAGCTGTTTGTAGGCCTCAATTCAAAAACAAAACCGAGTTTGCGGCTAGTTTTACTGAAGCCAGAGTATCCAATTAAACTGATAGCTGAAATCAATACCTTCAAGCGACGTTTATAGAGATTAAATTTTGATATCTAGAGATGTTTAAGCTTCACGCACACAACGCGGTTTGATTAGGATAAATTTCACAAAGTCATGCTTATCACTTTCGGTGAATGCACGTTCAACTGAACGTGCATTCACCGAAAGGTCATTACAGCAAAGAATGCGTTGTAACAACACAAAACCACTGACATAAATCATTCTCCTGCTGTGAGATCACAACGGGCCAAGGAACGCAACATGAGTTTACTATATTCCCAGTCGACTGTCGTGTGAGACAACAGAAAACCTTGCTTTCCTTTGTCTTGCCTTTTTGCCGTCTTCCTGTGTCATTTCTAGTAGTCGCTCTAGCATAGAAATGCTTTTGATAACCTGGATACTAAGCAAAATAAATCGCACAGCCTAAAAATAACGAGCGCACATGCACGGCACCGATGTAAACCACGATCCGTTCGGAGCGTAAGCGCGCTCTGCCTGTTTGCCTATCGGGCACGGGAACTCATCAGTAGAATATCGAGTTTGGCGCCCTCGCCCGTCTTCTTATACTCAATGAAGCGCCACCTTCGAATGGTCATTTCAAGGAGTCAGTGATTAAATCGATATCAATGTACAGGTCTAACGGACGGTAAGACATGCATATTCTTCCTCCGCTGGTTCAGATAGGTGATATCTGATATAATTTGTGCTAAAAACACCGATTGCTTCTTTTGTGTCATGTCAATTTCATATCTATACAGGATGTGTAGTTTTAACTCGCATAAAATTATTTTAAGAAATCCGTAAAATGTACACTAATGCAGTCTGTCCTTTCAAGTAATGCGGGCAGGGGGACATAATATAGGAGCTAAATGTTGCAAGAAAAACTTAAAAAAAAAGTGTTAATTCTCTCTTAATTAGTGAACATGAACATTTGACTTGTAACTAAAACATGATGAACGTCATCGAAAAACCTCTACGTTGAAGCACGTGAAAAGTTCGGGGGTGTGAGAAAGTTAACACTCGTGTAGCAGACGGAAAACGGCAGAGTGAAAACGCGGAGGATAACCTTATCATCTGCGTTTTCGCACAGCTAGCCTTGTGCCTTTTGCTCGAGTGGTGATTTTAGTGCTAAAAATATACTGATCGAGTGGTTTCAATGACGCCCAGCAGGCTCCTAACTGGAATCATATTTTGTGTTTTACTAATTCAAGAGTTTATTAACAATTTTATATAATTATTCGACTTATCCTCAGGATTATTCGGCTATATATGTCCCCCTGGTCCAATAAATCATCTGTAAATATATTGTAATGTAGCTTTCTCGGCCTGCTTTAATTTTCATCCATTCATTTATTGATACTGTCAGCCCCTTGCACAGGGCTATTACAAGGGTGGAAAAAACGACAACGCCAAACAAACATCTACGCTTACATGCAAGCTTACACAAAGGTTACAAGTATATTGAGACGATTCGTAATTTTGGCAGTTTACGGAACGGGTCACTTTGTACTTTTGAAACATTTCTTTACACAAGCTATGGGGGTTTTAATTTGTAGCACATACAACAACATCAGTGATACGCTCCAGAAATTAATTTAGCGACATAGATGACACAGCGGAATCAGGTAACATAATCCAATCTTTAATAGCCCTCGAAAAAAAAAAACTGTACATAGAGAAATCGTTTTTAACAGATGGATTAGGAATGTACAAGCTATGACGATGTCTTGAAGATTCGGTGGAGCAAATTTCAAAGTACTCAGATTTCTTTATCTTTACGCAATTATGAATAATCTGAAGAAGAAATTTTAACCTTTCATATTTCGTTCTTGATTCAAATGTAGAAGGATTGGCGAGTTCACATAGTTTAGTGGGGGAGTGAACATGGCTGTATTTATTAAAATAAATCTGGATGTGAGCCGCTGAATTTTCTCCAACTTATTGCGATTTGTAACAATATGTGGGTCCCATGCAATTTTAGAATACTTGATGACGGGTCTTACCAGTGTCATATAAGCCAGACTTTTTATTTCAGGAGTTGCAATAGCAAGGTTTCGTCGAAGGCACCACAGTGATTTATTAGCTTTGATGCATACGTTATCAATATGAGTGTTCCATCTTAGATTAGGAGTAAATATGAAGCCTATGTAGTTATGTTCTTTTACTCTCTCAAGCTCAGCACCCGAAATGCAATAATTATGAGCCAAAACATTTTTCTTTCTCGTAATAGACATGAAGACTGATTTTTCAGGGTTTAGCACCATTTGCCAATTGTTACACCACTTCTTAATTTTTTCTAAGCTACAGTTTAATTCGATTTGATCATCTGATGTTTCAATTTTATTGTAAATCACATAATCGTCGGCGAATAGTCTGATTGGAACTGAGATGTCATTGCGCAGATCTTTAATAAAAAATAAAAATAAAAGAAGACCCAAGACACTCCCCTGTGGTACGCCTGAAACAACTGAGGACAGAGTGGATTTGCTTCCCCCAACTTTAACATAATGTCCCCGTGATGAAAGATAAGAGGAAAAACACTTCGTGATTGCTGGATTTTTAAAGACAGCACTGTTTTTCAATAACAACTTTGGGTGAGATACCTTCGTCAAACGCCTTTGCGAAATCCAGAATTGCTATATCAGTTTGACCACGACGGTTTATCCTTTGAGAGAGATCATGACCAGTTTCTATGAGCTGGGTAATCGTGGAAAGACCTCTGCGGAGACCATGCCGTGATTTAAATAATATGTCATAATTGTCAAGGTAAGCCAGTAGATGTTTAGATATGATATGTTCAAGAAGCTTAGAGCATGTACTAGTAAGGAAAATGGGGCGAAAGTTACAGACGTCATTAACACTACCACACTTGTGGACGGGTAAAATATTTGATATTTTCCACGCGCTGGGAAAAGAACCGCTACTCATAGACAATCTAAAGATGATAGTAAGGTATTTAGAAACCCACTCAGCATGCCTTTTTTAAAATTTATTAGGAGTATCGTCTGGCCCTGGGTTCCTTTTTATGTCGATGTTAACTAGAATGTTAAAAACTCCTTGCTCACTTATATCTAAGTCATTGATGGGAGGACTGTTGAAAGAATCACTAAAGCTTGGCAAATTTTCATCATCATTGGTAAAGATGGATGAAAAAAAAGTGCTAAGATTTTCAACGCTCTGCTCTTCATTTTTGGGGTCAGAGGCACGCTGCTGGAACTTTATTGAAGGGTTGACGTACCGCTAGAACTTATTAGGTGCCTCGCTAAGGAATATTTAAGTGTTATATTATTAGACCTTTCTTTAGACTCTCTAACTAGACGCATCAGCTCCCGACTCAATCGATGAATGGAATTTATTTTTCTACACCTGTCCCATGCGAACTCGCTCGTTTCCGCTTCAGTTGTCTTTTTGCATGAATTATTTTCCTTGTAATCCAAGGATTTTTGTTCTTGATTTTTTGGGGCACTTTGGTATAAATCGCTGAACACACCGTAAAGTCATGCTTGAAAAATAGTGCCATAACGTGTCTGGGCTAGCGTTCGATTGGAAAAGAAACATAAAATCATAAAACGATTGCTCAAGGCAATCCAGTACGCTCACATCATCAGCACTTCTAAAATCCAAAAACATATTTCGTGGATGACTGTGCGGTTTTGCTAGGGTAACATTCAAAGAGACGAGTACCATTCTATGATCAGATAGGCCTTCTTCGGTTTCACAATTCGAAAGCAGATGGTTTTAAACTCTCGGAAATAAAAAGCAGATCTCAAAATGTTGACGTTGTTGAACATACTCAAGTGTAATCTGTTACCACCTGGGTTAAGTCATAGCAAAATACAAGTTCTAATAATTGATCGCAAATAGCTACTTCCGCCGTTCCAGGAGAATATGATGACCAGTCCAATCCCAGGTAAATAAAGATCTCCCAGTAACAATATGTTGTCTCCGCAACGTAAATTTAAATTCATGTAGCCCCTTCGTTTTAACAGCACTTCAACTGGCGAATTTGGGGCTCTGTACACACCACCAATATAAACTGTACGGTTGTTCAATTTTATCTTGATCCATAATGCTTCCACATCCCGCACTTCCTCAAGGCCATCAAATTTTATGTTATTTTAATCATAATTGCAACTCCGCCACCTCTTCCATCTCTATCTTTCTTACCATTGAATATATCGGAGGAGTAACTTCGGAGTTTAGGATGTTTTCAAGAAGTCATGTCTCGGTAATTACAACCACTTCAGGATCGTGTTCTAGCATTATGCTTTCTAGCGCGTCAACGTATTTGCAATACTCCTGGCGTATACGTTTAATATTTTAAAATATATTGAATCATTGTGTTTTAGTCACTCGTTATTTGCTTCCGGAGGAACGTGACACTTGTATTTCTAATTGCTGACTTCATTCCAGACGTACAGAACATTGTTAAGCCACAGCTTATCAAAGACCAGATTGACTTTGGCACCGCTGTTTCTCTCCTCTGCGGTTGAATTCCACAGGTTCTTTTGAAGCTCAACAACCCTCACAGAATAGTCTTCGTTGATGCTAATTTTGGTACTTTAAGTATGACGAAGTTTTTCATGATAACCATTTTCTCTTTAGAATCCGCAACTTTAACTATTACAGGGCGATCTCTACAAATCATCTTTTTTCCAAGTCGATATATACGTTGGATAGAGTTCAGTTTTTGATTTGTATAGTGTCAAACAACTCATTATTGACTTTCCTCATTAGTACATCCTCGTTTTCAGAAGCCTCTTCTTTAATTCCCCTTACGATAAGGTTATTTCGTCGTGAACGATTTTCTAAGACATCAATTTGTTTTACAAGAGTATTTATTTCAACATCATAGCCACTAACTGAGTTTGCAAGTTTAGCAAGCCTGTTCTCAGGTTCACCTACGCTCTCAAATGTTTTGTTTCTATCGTAAATAGTCTGTTTTGCATTTGTAGCATACTTTCTTCCGACGAAGTCTGTTTTTCTTGTACCTCAGTAATTTTAGCAAGGATCTCCTTTTGTGTCCAAATCATATCATTAAACATATCTTGCGTAATAGGCCCTCGGTTTTCACCCACATCTCCAGCTAGTATGAGCAACAGTCCTGCTACTGAGAAACAATCGCGTACACAAGCAGCAATTGTGTGTGGACATGGCAATTCAATCAAACAGAGGTAATCGTTGTGAAAATTATGTTTTCTATCACCAACCTGCATGAGTAGTGGTACATTAGGCGACATCATCACGGCTGGGTTAAATCATCACGGCTGGGTTGCCGTGTCCCCTGACGCCCGCAGCCGCTTGCGTTTCCTTTATAGGCAGTGGTGGAGCTGCTTCTTGAAGGTCTTTTGACGTCATTATGCCCGTGAAAAGTGCGCTGTAGATGTTGGCCACGTGGAGCAACTGCAGATGAGCGATGTCAGCGCGATATCGCATAGGCGATGAAGACGACGTTTGGCCCGAAGCGATGATTAGGCACCAAGTGCAAACCTGCATGGGTAGTGGTACATTAGGCGACATCATCACGGCTGGGTTGCCGTGTCGCAAATCAATTAAAATAAAACACGCCGTCTATATTAGGCTGCAATTCGTTTTGCGCGCGGAATTTGTCTTTATTCGATGACGTACAGGTTAGAGAAAAAATAAACTGGTTTAGTTGTCCAGGTATTTAACGTGGTTGTACTCAAAATATGTGTCTGATTTTGACGCAGCTACTATTACGTGTCAGAGCTACATTTTGTATTTCTGATACTATCTCGATCCTGATTCGTTCTCATCTGTTTTGAGAACGAAGAGTTTATACTTAATGACATCTGTGCTTTCTTTAGTGCCTGGGTCTGCCTGAACTACAGATTTGCCAAAGTAGGCGGAAATTAAAAACGAGTGTTTCCACCAATAAACATAACAAGCGAAAATTGCATCGTTGGGTATTCCATTGGAGGCTGCTGTTTCAATTCTAGCCATTAATTAAATTTCATCTGTGGCAACGTGCATAATAGTTTAGGCAAATTTATTCGTCGTATAGATAACCTGTTTATTTAACAACCTACCTCGAATGATGGCGGTGAGTACAAATTAGTTACGACTGTAAAATTGACGTAAAAGAAAAGTCATGGATGTGTTAATAATTTTTAGAGCGCAGCTCTTAGGCGCCCGTTTACGACTTGAGCGGCGTCGCCGTGGGCGTTGGCATAACGCGCGGTGGATTATGGGATGTTTCTCATGATGACGTCACACGTGACGTCACGTGTGATGTCACGAGGGTCAGCGCGCGTCGCATTATTTGTAAATTTCCCAGCTAAATTTAGCGGAAAACTTTTCTCGCTAAATTTAGCGGAATTTTTTCCCCGCCAAATTTGGCGAGAAAATTTCCCCGCTAAATTAGCAGAAATTTTCACCGCTAAATATAGAGGAAAATATCCCGCTCTAAATTAAGCGGAATAATTCCCCGCTAAATTTAGCGGAAATTATCACCTGCCGGAAATTTCAGCGGAAAAATCTTTCTGCGGGAAATTTCCCCGCTAGATTTAGCGGAAAAAGTTACCCGCAAAATTTAGCGAAAAATTTTCTCTGATAATCTAGCGATAAATTTTCCCCGCTAAATCTAACACAAAAAATTTCCCCGCTAAATTTAGCGGGGAAATTTCCATAAATGGAAGGCGTGCAGGAGAGGAGGAAGGGAGGGTACGGATGAGGAGGAGGCGGCACAACCTCCTCCCCGTACCTTCCCCTCCTCATCATCCTCCTCAAGAGCTGCGCTCTAGTTAGGCGTTACACAGACTTGTAAACGTCTTTCATTTTTTTAAGCTTTCACTAGGCGTGATTTGTACAATTGGTTCAGCTCTGAAGCCAAAGTCTGCAGCGCTGTACAAGGACGGCAACATTTCTTTCTAGCTGCACTATCGAAGCTGTCTCTGATGTCTATGTATTTTAGTTCTTAGCAGTTTCCCGCTTTGTGTTTTTCGGTCTTATTTATTTTTTATCTCTCGTTAAAAGGTATTGTACACTGCTTCAGGGGACACTGATAGGAATGATTGATGAGGGCACCTTTTATGAGGCGAGATATTCAACACTGTGGAAATATTAAATTCATCCCGTACAATAGAAACATGTAAATAGTTAACATACTAAAAATACTGAAAACATGCAAAGAACAAAACTAAAATCGATAAAGCTTTCTCGTTTCCCTATGATGCTTACCACCAACCCGAATATAACAACAATGAATTAAGGTACCTACTGCACTTTTGAAGTCTGAAAATATGACCCACAAAGTTTAATAACCTTGGTAGGAAAGTTGATACGTTGTTTTTGAATATTCTATACAGTTTGCTTTTAAAAGCAAAAGCGAACACGAAACAATGACGCAAGCGGAGTGAGCGCCGCTGGCAATAAAGCGGGAATCGCATGCGCTATCCGTGTACTAAAACATACTTTCAAGCAATGCACACTAAAGAACATGGTATATTCTTCATTATTCTGCCCTATTCTATATTGCTCTATTCCAAAGTTAGGATCCCACTGATTTTTAAGAACGGTTTACTGTACATGTTACGACCATCGCCCAGTTTGAAAGCAAGGTATTTTTATCCATACATCATTCACCACACTGGACAACAGCATGTATGGGATTGTTCTTTGGGATACTGCATCTAAGATCTTTACTCCCGAAAACCAAGTAATATCACTTACAAACCAGTCAAAATTCACATGTGACAGCCGTTCTAATCGTTTTGGAAAGGCCATTTGATAAAATATTTACACATAAAATAACCCTACATTTTACACGAAAGAAGCAAAACGCCATTTAAGATCAATATATTAAGAAATGTCAGATATTTATATTCGAGTATGCATAAACCGTAATATTTTTGAGTACCGCTGAAGCCTTTTAGGTGGGGGAGAGTTCTCGCGCACGATTTGTGTAGTTTTGAGAACCACCAGCAGCGACTTTGTTGCGGCAGGGCAACAGTTCATAAAAATTGTGGTGTTTCCAGTGGCGGCTTCTACCACAAAGGTTTTTTTTTTTTTTTTAACCAGGCATGCGCACAGGCACTGTAACGTTTGTGAACGTCGTAGTTAAAATATTGACTTCGCCACGTACTAGCGAAGGTGTGTTGAGTTAGGTGATGTGTAAGCTGTGAATCATATCATATCGCCTGTGCAGCGGGATGTTCCGCTTTCGAGCAAATAAATGAGAACACCGTGAAACCTATCCTAGCCATATTTAAATAATTTATTTTCGACTTGAGGGATTGATGGTTCCTTTCATCCCGATTCAAGAGAGCGCACTAGCCTCTACGCCAAAGACACTCGGAAGTCTTTGCAGTTAGTCTCAGTACAGTGACGTCAGAGCGCCAGACCAAACGTTCTCCAACCAAAGAAGCGGCAGAGGCATGACAAGTTTCTTATGTTGGAAATAATAAAATAAATCGCGTCGCGCCCCCTCACGTTGGATGATTTGCTAGTTGATGAAATCAAGGACTTACTGAACGTATTTCCCAAGCAATTAGCAATCATAATTATTACAAGAAAAAATTAAAGCCGTTTACAACTCCCTGTAACGCCGAATTGGTGCGCAGCTTTTGAGGAGGAGGTGGAGCGGTACTGGGGGGGGGGGGTCTAGTGACCTTGGGTGGAGGGGGGGGTCCGTGACCTTGGGGGGGTCGCGTGACCTGGGGGGTCACGTGACCTCAAGGGGGGGGGGGGGCGATGACGTCATCAGTGACGATGACGATGACGGTGCGGATGCCGATGACGTCATCATACGTCATCAGTGACGATGACGATGATGATGCGGATGCCGATGACGTCATCAGTGACGTCACTGATGACGTCATCAGCGATGACGCCGATGACGATGCGGATGCCGATGACGTCATCAGTGACGTCACTGATGACGTCATCAGCGATGATGCCGATGACGATGCGGATGCCGATGACGATGCGGATGCCGATGACGTCATCAGTGACGATGACGATGCCGATACCTCGGGGGACCTCGGGGAAGGGGGTCACGTGACTTCGGGGGGTCACGTGACCCCCCTCCCCGAGGTCACCGAAGGTACCCGAGGTCCTCCCGAGGTCCTCCCGATGTTTTCCCGAAGGAACCCGAGGTCCTCCCGAGGTCCTCCCGAAGGAACCCGAGGTCCTCAAGAAGTCCTCCCGAAAGAACCCGAGGGCCTCCCGAGGTCCTTCCGAAGGAACCCGAAGAAACCCGAGGTCATCCCGAAGTAACCCGAGGTCCTCCCGAAGGAACCTGAGGTCCTCCCGAAGGAACCCGAGGTCCTCCCGAAGAAACCCGAGGTCCTCCCGAGGTCCTCCCAAAGGACCTCTGGTTCCTTCGGGAGGACCTCGGGTTTCTTCGGGAAAATTTACCCATGATGCACCGCGCGGTTACGCCGACGCCGACGCCGACGCCGCTCAAGCCGGAAACAGGCGCCTAAGAGCTGCGCTCTAAAAGAAATAATAAACTCAACAAGATCAAGATCAGCGTTGTGGTCGCTTACTTGTGCAACCGAAAACACAATGGGTTACGTAGCCGGCGCTTTTTATTCGACATTACTAGTGTTTATTGCTTGTTTTAACGGATGAACTACGCGAGAACGTTCCTTTAGGGAAGACTACAACATGATTCTTGGCGCATGGGGAGTTTGGCGGAGCTTTATTTCACGGGTGCAAATACTGAAAAAACATGTGATCACGGATGCTTCTTCTTCTCTCTTACGTTGAAAAAATGATGCGCTTGAGCTGCGTTTTCAGGCAAAGGTATGCATTTCCGGGATATGAAGCAATTTATATTATGCAGTTCTTATGTTGCAATAGATAACTGAGACATATTAAACTAGCTTTAAACGATGTAACAATTGCGGTGCTATGCTCCCTTCGCTTCCTGATAAGATTAGTTGGAGCGGCGCTGGGTTGCATTTCTTTCTTTTTTTCCTCTCCTGATTGGATGCAGAATCCTTAAAAGCCAGTTTGCTTTTATAATAAAGACAGATCGTTCTTCCAGCACAGAGAGGAAAAAGCGAACGTCCCAAGGCACCCGATGGCGAGTTGTTTCGCTTTTTGAAGGCAGGCAGAAGTCACGGGGTTCAGTCAGGTTTTCGAGTCGTTTCGCTTTTACAGTTCGGACACGCATCTTGTCCTTCTAGTCTCTTTTCGCTAAGGGCAGCCTGCAGTTTTTTTGTTTTTTTTTGTGTGGCCTCAAGCTAGGAGGCCCTGTGCGGAAAGAGAGGAAAGAGCTGCAGACAACGCAATCAAGAGTGGAAGGGGATGGCCGCCGCTTCGGGAGGCGCGTCTGCAAAACCTGGCCGGACACATCAAAACCCGGCCTTACCGGCAACTCCAGGACGGCAGCACCGGAAAAGGGACTGCCACGCCAGCTCTCCACCCTCGTCGGTCATGTCGGATGCATCTTTCTCCGACGTCGAGTCATGCATGGAAGATGAGGCGATACCCTTGACCAGTGACAGGGACGACACCGACGACGGTTTCATCCCCGTAAGGTCCAAGAAAAGTCGGCGAGCCTCGACAAACAGCGGTGACACCGTGGTCTCCTGGGGGTCCCGCACGTCATCTAAAAACGCGGCCAATGGACACACGGTGCTATTCCGACCGACAGACAAAACCAGCGTCCGGGCGCTCAGCAGACCTCATTTGAATGCCCTCTTTGGCTCCGTTGCTTCCCAACAAGTCAAGGAGATAAGGGTCAACGGCAGGAAAACTTTGATAGCGGTCGACGTCCTGACGCAAGAAGCTGTGCCAGCGCTCCTTCAAATTCAAAAGATCGGTGAGACGCCAGTCCACGCACGCGTACCCTGGAGGGTCCGCCACACCGCGGGAGTCGTCCGTGATGTAGACCAGGCACTGACGGATAAAGAAATTCTTGAAGCCCTGCGGGCCCCGGCTCACCAAGTCCTCGACGTGCGGCGACTGGGGAAGAGCTCCGCAGTCCGAGTCACCTTCGCAGGCAAAGACCTGCCGCACTACGTCCACATGGGGTACGTACGTCACCCAGTCACACTCTACGTGGCAAGACCACTGCAGTGCTTTCGATGCAACAGAATCGGACACGTGGCAGCGGCCTGTCAAAAGGAGCAGACGTGCGCCAAGTGCTCGGGCGGGCATGAATCCACGGCGTGTGACAGTGAAACTTCTCGCTGCATCAACTGCGGAAAGGGCCATGCAGCAACTTCCGGCCAGTGTCCAGTCCTGAGGAAAGAACGCCGTGTGTGCAAGATGCGCGCCAGAACGGCGTACACCCACTCAGAAGCAAAAGCGGCTATACGCAAGCAGAACACCGGCAAGGGTCACCGAAACGATGCACAAGCAGCTGACACAGAACTTCGCAAGATGAGGTCCCAACAGAGGCTATCCTTAACAGATTTCCCGCCGCTGCCAGGGAGTCAGACCGAAGGGAGGGAGAAAAGGAGGGACCATGATACCACTCACCCTCTAAAGAAGAAGCACAGCCGCGGTCTCCGGCCTGACGACACTACGCTAGAGGACAAGGGCCGCCGCTATGCCAATGTCGCACGAAAGGCTCAAGACAAAGCTCCCGCGACGATGGAGACAGCTGACGTCGCCTTGCTCCGAATGGTATCACGCTTGTTTCGCGCAGTAAGGCAGCTGGCCCAAGCACGGGGCCACACACCAGAAGCAAAGTTTGCACTGGAAGTTCTTGACGCCGTCAGTGAAAGTCTCGAGGCTATCGCCCCACAGTCCGCCTGAGGACGCACCATGCGCTCACAACAGTAACCCGTTGTCCTAAAGAAGAGCCCCACCTTAGGCGGAGTGACGTACCAACGGTGCTGCAGTGGAACTGCTGAGGCCTCTCCGTCAGACACAGTGAGCTCAGCCTGCACCTGCAACGCTATCCCAGCCCTGTGCTGGCACTCGCAGAAGCTGGGTTACCAGGGAAGTGAACATTACCTGGATACGTGAAACTTACAACCCAATCTATACCAAGATTCCCCCATGGGAGCGCAGCTATTTTTATACGACGAGAGGTACCTTACGTCCGAGTTGACACCAGCCGACTATGTACATTATCGGCGGAATTCGTGGCCGCAAAAGTTAGCCCCGGAAATCGCTCGCTGCATGTACTCGTCGGATATGTACGTCCCGATGGTACGCCTTTGCCGACGAAGGACATTGTAGAGTGGTGTAAAGGCATTGAGGGAGACCTTTACTGTGCGGCGACTTCAACGCGCACTGCGAAGCATGGGGAAGCCAGAAAACCAACAAGCGGGGAGACGCCCTCAATCAAATGATAGAAGAGCTCGGACTGGTTGTCGCGAACAACGGTGCGCCTACCTTCTTCAGGCCCCCTCGAACGTATAGTGTCCTCGACGTCACAGCCCACACACCATCGCTGGAGCTGACTTGGGAAACAGCACCAGATACCAGAGGAAGCGACCACTTCCCCATTCATATCACGATAAAGGGATGCCAGACGGCCCGAAAGGTGACGCGATCGTGCACGAACTGGGACGTTTTCCGTGCATCCTTGGACCTCACCCAAACAGACATCCCAGAAGCCATCACTCACGCGCTGCAGGCGGCAACGCGTACGTCCCGTGTCTCGGAATGGCTCCCCAAACCCGACCTTACTTTCCTCAATCTCCAAGCGGCACGTACCAGGGCGCAGAGGAAGTACCGCAGGACAAGCAATCCCGCGGATAAGTCCAAGTTCAACAGAATATCGGCCAAGCTGCGAAGGCACGCTAAAGCTCTGGTTAGAAATAGATGGAAGCTCATGTGCAAAGACGTCAACGCACCCTCCCCCCTCGCGAAGCTGTGGGCGGTACTGGGGACAATGACGGGGAAACTCCGGACAAGACACGCTTTGCAAATCCTAGCGCTTGCGGCTAACGTAACACTCGTGGATGCAGCAGAGAGACTAGGCGCACTGTACGCCCCCGCAGAAGCGACGGAACGACCGCTGGCACCCGACGCTGCGCCTGGACCCCTAGATGCCCCCTTTACTGCACCGGAACTCCAAAGCGCCCTCCGGAAGTGTCGTAAGAAGACTGCAGCTGGGCCCGACGGGATCCCTTACCAGGCGCTCACGATGCACTCGAGGCCCTCCTCACCTGGTTCAACTCCATATGGGACTCTGGCGTCGTCCCAGACGAATGGAAAGTAGCAACGGTTGTTCCGCTACTGAAGCCAGGGAAGCCCCCAGACAAAGCTGAGTCTTACCGCCCGATCTCGCTGACCTCATGCATAAGTAAGCTGTTCGAAAGACTTGTGCAGGGGCGCCTTCGGTGGTACCTGGAAGAACGCATGTGTCTCCCGGAGTGCATGACTGGCTTTAGGAGAGGGCTGGCAGCACAAGACAGCATCCTGGACCTCACGAGCGACCTTGAAGAAAACAAGAACAGGCGGAGAAACACGGTGGCAGTCTTCCTCGACGTGGAACGAGCCTACGATGGCGTGCCGCCATCCACTATACTCCGGAGATTGACTGAGATTGGACTGACCGGAAAAATTCAAGTCTTCTTGGCCAATTTTCTTACCGGACGCAAGATCCAGATTCGAGCTGAAGGCGCGGCATCCTCGCCAAGACTGCTTCACAGAGGACTGCCACAGGGAAGCGTGCTAAGCCCGATTCTCTTCAACATGGTTATGGCCCCACTACCGCTCTCTCTTCCTTCGACCCCTCTCCCGGTTCAGGTGTCGATTTACGCAGACGACATCTGCCTCTGGGTTACGGGCATCTATACCACGCAGATCCACCGCAGCATACAAAGCGCCGTTCAAGCGGTAGACACTTTCCTGACCAAATCGGGGCTATCCCTCTCCCAGGATAAGACAGTCTGCATGCCGGTGCGCGGAAATGGTCGACGTTTTCGCCCCCTGACATCAAACTGGCAGGAAAACCCCTCACGTGTGTGAACAAACAACGTTTCTTAGGAATTGTCATCACAAGTCGGCTGCGCTGGGCACAAGCAGTGAAAGCGACAACCGCCGCATGCAGGCCGGCCATGAACGCTGTCCGCCACATGACGGGTACCACATGGGGTTGCACAGAACGGACCATCACTAGCGCCCAGTCCGCGCTGGTGACGTCTAGAATCCTGTACCGGCTTCCTTACATGTCCCCGTCCCAGACGGATATGGAGAGGCTGGAGCAAGGGCACAGACACGGGCTACGTACAGCACTGGGAATTCCCAACGCGGCTAAGAATGCTGTGGTACTCCAGGAGGTGGGCGCAGAGCCGCTTACAGTCCAGGCCAGAGCCAGAAGACTCTCCCAGTTAGCCCGGCTATCTACGACTCTCCCAGGCAGGTGGTTCCTGCAGCGAATCAAAGCTCGGACCAAAGGGTCATGGAACGACACAGTAGAAGATTTCCTTAACATAGCCGGCCTGCTACCGACGATGACGAGCGAAGCAAGGGTAGCGCCCTGGGAAGTTGCCAAGGTATCCAGCGAGCTACGGATCAAGCGCCTGCGAGCCAAAAAAGTTGGACCGATCAACGCTCTCAGAGAAGCTGTGGAAAAACACATCGAAGAACGCTACGGTGGTTGGCTGCAGATATACACGGACGGCTCTGTAAACAAGGCTAGAACATCCAGCACGGCAGCTTTCTGCATCCCGGAGTTAGCCCTGGAATGGTGCGGCAGGCTACAGGCGCCTACATCCTCCACAACGGCCGAGCTAGTGGCTATTGACAAGGCTCTCCAAGCGGCTGCCCAGCTGTCACCTCACCGGATGGTGCTCCTCACCGACTCAAGGTGTGCCCTCCAGAAACTGGCCAATGCAGAGTGCGCGGATCCAGCGACCACTGCAGCGAGACGAACTCTATCGTTCCTGTTAACCCACGGATCAACGGTATGTTTCCAGTGGATCCCAGGACACACTGGCATTAAGGGCAACGAACGGGCTGACAGTCTGGCCGGTGAAGCTCACCTAGCGCCTCGCACTGTCCCCGCACCACCATACCCACAGCAGGCGGCACTCAAAGTCCACTGGCACCTTCAAGACAGCAAGCCAAAACCGGCGCTACCAAGAGGTGCGCTGTCCGGCCTATCTCGGGCGGCGCAGACTCTTGTGCGACGCCTGCGCACAAACACGGCCTACACAAATGCTTTCCTTGCGAAGGTAGGTAAGGGGCAGCATCCGCTTTGCTCCCAGTGTAACTCGGCAGAGACGGTGGAACACATTCTGTGTGTCTGCCCAGCATATGAAACTCAACGAGCAGCACTGCGCCAAAGAATTTGCAAGAGCGACCTCACCACAAATGACATCCTTGCACCCGACGGATCCGGACGAAAGTGCCAGAACACCCTGAAAGCCATGTTGGCTTTCCTACGAGACACAAAGACCATAACTCGACTGTAACTTTTTTTTTTTTTTTTTGTCACCTGCCCATGCCAGCTACCCCGTGCTAGGCTAACCTAGGTGACGGTTACATCCAAACGACAAACACACACACACTACGCCACTTGGGGCACGACACCGGGTCCGGAACGATGTTCATACCTGCACCTCTGATTCAGGTTGGTTTACATTCACATACACGTTTCAAAAGTGATGACCTTTTCTTTGAGGACCTTTTCTTACCTTGCCGGCGCGGGGGGCATTTTGGATGGGGACATTGTAGTTCATTTAGAAGAGTACGTTAATAAATGCTCTTGGACTCTGTCCTTACTCTGGTACGCGTGTCTTCTCTTCCGCTATATTCGAGAGAGCGAGACAAGGTAGACGATCACTGTTTTCAAGGGTGGTGATAAATCATCTGCTAATGACTACAGGCCAATATCTATAACCAGTGTGTCATGTAAATTACTTGAACATATAATCTATTCTAACCTTGTTACTTTTCTTGAGAACAATCATTTCTTTTCACCTCATCAACATGGTTTTAGAAAAGGATTGTCTTGTGAGACACAACTAGCTGTTTTCTTACATCATATTCACACTAATTTGGACAGCAATGAGGTTACTGATGCTATTTTTCTCGACTTTTCTAAGGCATTTGATCGTGTTCCTCATCAGCGTTTGCTCTCGAAATTATCCGCACTAAATATTGACCCGCATGTACGAGGGGCGTTCATAAAGTTCGTATTATCGGCAGAGAAAATCGAAAAAAACTTAACAAAACAGGCATCAGTATGAGCGCGCGTCTCTCTAGTTTCCGCACAGTATAAACATCGCCTGCTATAGTAGCTTGGAAAGCCGCTAGGGAGTCGAAACAAAAATGGCACCGCCCGTCGGTGCCAAGCACATGCAGTGATCCGTTTTCTCCATTTGAAAGGAAGCAATGCCAAGGAGATTCATTCCGAACTGGTGGCGGTGTTCGGGGACAACCCCCCCCCCCCCCCCCCCCCCCCCCCCCCCCCCCCAGTTTATGACACTTTGGTTAAATGGCGCAGACGCTTCCAGTGTGGCCAAATAAGAGAAAAGCATTTCAAGGACGGCGACCAAGTGATTGCTGAAGTGGAGAGATTCCTGAACACTCAAAACGAGGAGTTCTATAACAATGGCCTCCGGCATATGGTGCATCGCTGAAAAAAGTGGGTAACTTTTGGTGGCGAACATGTAGAGAAAGTCTCAACTCCTACTCGAGTGTGATTGCTGAATCTCTATTCCTTCGTGACAATAACACGAACTTTATGAACGCCCCTCGTATTAAAATGGATTAAAGACTTTTTACATAACAGGACCCAGTACACTATCGCAAACAACCACCGTTCAAATCCTGTTCCCGTCACCTCCGGTATTCCTCAGGGTAGTGTGCTGGGCCCGCTTCTTTTTTCTATCTATATTAACGATTTACCTAACTCCTTGACCTCACAAATTCGTCTTTTCGCCGATGACTGCGTTGTTTATCGTCGGATCAGTAACCCATCTGATTCTACTGCCCTTCAAGACGACTTACTAAATATCAGCTCATGGTGTACTAACTGGCTCATGATTTTAAACTCTTCTAAATGCAAGCACGTTCGTTTCATTCGTCCTAATAACTCTTGTTCGTGCCCCAGTCAATATCACATTCAAAATACCCCCTTGGAATTAGTCCAATCTTACAAATACCAAGGAGTTCACCTAACCTCCGATCTATCATGGAACATGCATATTAATTACATTCTTTCAAAAGCTAACCGTAGTCTCGGTTATTTAAAACGTAACCTTAATTCTGCCCCATCTTCTCTTAAACGACTAACATACGTCACGCTTGTTCGACCGATCCTGGAATACGCTTGCAGCATTTGGAACCCTCATTATCATTACTTAGCTGCTTCACTGGAAGCACTTCAAAACCGTGCAGTTCGTTTCATTTTTTTCTGATTACTCACGTCATACCAGTGTAACTAACCTTAAAACTCGTGCCGACCTTCATTGACTTGAGATACGCCGCAGGGTATCAAAGCTATGTCTTCTGCATAAAATTTACTATTCGCCATCACTTCATTTATCACTTCTCTCTCAACCGTTTTATGTTTCAGCCCGCATTGATAACTCATGTAAGATTAAACTTATTTCTTGTAAGTCATCCTTGTTTTTCTGCTCGTTTTTGCCATCCGCCATTGCTGACTGGAACGACTTGCCCGATAACATTGTTTGTCAACGTAATCAAGTTCTTTTTCGCCAAGATTTAACTACTTTTTGGGGCCTTTGATTTATTCTGCTTTGTAACCCCTCCCCCCCCCCCCCCCTACATAATGCCCCTTGAGGGTGTGTAAGATATTTAAATAATTAAATAAAAATAAAAACCGTGGCCGTCGGAGCTTTTCCCGGGTGTTTGTGGATCCAGCGTTCTTGTTCGTCGTGGTGTGTTTCAAGTACTTTTGACTTTTTTCTTGCTGCTTGTAGTCGGGACGCGTGAGAAGAACACGTAGAAAAATAAACGTCCGTTGGTCGTCGCGACCACGTAACTGAGCGACGCTGTCGGCCATGCTGATTTGATTGTAGGAAGTGCGTAAGACAGCTTCGGAGCTGTCATAGGATTTCGTCGTAACCTGCGCAAAACTTACGATAATTTCCTTTCGTGAATACGAATTTGTTCTTACGTTTTGTCTTACGCACAGTTTTGGCGTAAGATCGTTTTCGTGAATCTGGCCTCAGAACAACAAGCTCAGGAACGAGTGGGTATGCCGAAACTAAGTGATGCTCAAATACAAAAGTATAAAAGTATAGAGAACATAGTATCGGAACAACCAGAAAGAGGGTGGACGTTTGAGGATTTAAATGGACTCTTTTAAAAGAGAATTAGAGAAGCAGCAAATTAAACAAAGAGGAAACCAAAAACGAAGGCACAAACCAAAAAGCTGGTGAGATAAGGAGACCAAAGCAGCCATATTGCGGCGCCAAGAGGCATCTAGAAAGCGTAGGTGGGAAAAAAAAATTGCGGTGGCTTAGCTCGGCTATGCCAGGATATGCATAGCGTGAGCTTATGCGCACAAAATGAGAGGCGCTATCAAGCGGCTCCGGTGCAGCGTCAGACTTGGCTACTGCGCAACGGAGGCGCACAGCTGGGCACGCGACGGCGCCAGTGCGTCTGCCGCGGCTATGACGTCACTCCTCTGGAATGCGCAGACCGGCGAGGCGGGCGCGGCGGCGGCGGCTCCGGAGCGCCAGCTGTGCGCAGTGTGACGTCACTGCTTCTCGCGCATGCGCAGCACGGAGCGCGGCTCATTATGCGAGCCACGCGAAACTGCTCAACCTCGGCCAGTGTAGCTCACGCTACAAAAAAAGGGGAGTTTTGCCAGCTGAAGTAGCATCAAAATGGGAGAACTTCCAAGAGCGGAAAAGGAGACATCAGCCTTAATACAGGCCAAAATTGCAAGTGCGGGAGTGCAGTGGATGATGGAAATAAATAAAAAAAGATAGAATGCGGCAAAAAGTTTTGGGAGCACATTAAAGCGCAGGGGAGAGAGACACAGGGTTTCCAAAACATACTGACCACACAGGAGGGGAGAAGAGTAGAGGGGGAAGAGGCACGGGAATATGCTAGGCAAACAATATCGAAACATCTTTCTCTCGGCTTGAGCCTAGAGGAGAACAGTGGATAGCACTGACAGCAGCAGTGTAGGGGAGGAGCAGAATTATGTAACAATGGAGACGACCACAAGAGAATGGGATAAGGCAGAAAGTAAGGTTCCGGCAGGTACAGCGACAGGCCCAGACGATGATACCCTCGAAACTCATTACGACACTAGGAAAAACAAGCAAATTGAAGTTACGGCATGCGATTAATCAAATAATTATGGGAGGAGAGGTACCCAATGATTGGAAACTAAGTTTAATAATTAAATTAATTAGTTTAATTAATTAAACTAATTCGTTTCATGGGCCCTTTGCCCATGAAACGAATTTTGGGCTGGAATGAATCAATTTATATTGGGATTTTACTAATAGCACATCGTTCAGTGGGCTAAAAGAAAAAAGGTAGAAAGTCAAAAGCCTGACTTTCAGTACGAAAATTGGAAAACACAGCGGACTATTTCGTATATCCTTCCCTTCGTAAGCTCTCTGCCTTTTCACTGTGATACATCCGCGGACCCCGCAGCGCGTCACTGGGCGCCCGCAGCGCGTCACCGGGCCCAAACGAACGTCACACGACACCGGACCTCACTTATTCCCTTCATCCCTAAGCTGACATTGTGGTGGAAGCTACGCCCTTGCGTCCACCCCCTTTTCATCATCATCATCCACCCCCTTTTCATCACCTGACCTCATTCTGTGCTCGTAGGTATGCGCGAGAAAGCGTGATCACGTCGCAAAGGTGTGGCTGGCCTAAGGAGCACGTAACTTTCATAGCACTGTCAGCTTCGGGGTGAACGGGGTGGGGAAAGCAACTTTTGTCTGAATTTTGAGCGACGGGCTAATCTTCTAGGGGGAGAATGGATGTGTCCGGATTACACAAACGAGAGTCTGAGCAAGAGGGGACTCCCCCTTTCCGTCTTCTTGAACTGTTCGGTAGAATGCGCGATTTATGAGTTGAGGAGGAAAGCTAAACAGGAAAATATTGGAAAAACGTTTCATGACTCCTTTAAATATTCGTTGAAAGGGATACTGAACCGAAATTTGGATTTCGCAACTTAAGGCCGCAGAAGCGTTGAACGGGACGCTACGAACTCCAAAACATCCCTCATACATCGATATCTCAAACAGAGGGCCGTATTTTTGGAAAAGAAGGGCGCTATCAAGCGAGGACTATGACCTCACGATTCTCTTCGAACAGTTGAGAATGAGGGGAAGCGGCCTCGCTTCTCTCCTCCTCGCTTCGGTTCAGCAGCTCGACGGGGCGAAGAGACGAGGAGGGGGAATTAGAATCGTGACGTCACACGTCTCGTCGGCCTCGTCGGCCCCCCGTGTTCAATCGCACATTTCTTTTCTAACAATACGGCCATTCGTTAGAGATATCGCTGTATGAGTGCTGTCTTGGGGTTTTGCAGCGTCCCGCCTATCGTTCCAAGTTCCAACCAGGGTTGGGCAGTATCGCGATACAAATTTATCGTGATAGTATTTCAGAAATACATTTCGTATCTGTATTTCTGTATCGAGATACATTTTTTTTTCACCAGTATCTGTATTCCTGTATCGAAATACATTTGGAATGTTTCTTTGTATCGTGATACAATCAGAATGAAATGTATTTCGTTACATTTCTTGCAAAATAGTACTCCCCCCCCAAAAAAAAAAAAAAAAAAGTCCGAAGGCTTTTTTTTTTTACTTTTTAGGACACCAGGGTTAAGGAGATGCTGGGGCATTCTTACTATGCTGACCAAGGTTCCTTCCCATTCTACAAACTATTTTTGTATCGTCCTCTTCTCTCTTCTGAAAAGTGTTGCGTAGTCGGGGACTCGAACCAGGTAGCGTGCCAAAAGTCGAGTCAGAGCTTCTTCTGCCGCAGGTCCTTAGGTAAGGATTTCTTGAGTACGTCTCTCTTGCTTTAGCATACACAGTACACCCAGCCGGCAAAACTGAGTCACAGTCCGATGCAGGACGAGCCGGCGGTGGTTGACTTAAAATAGTAGGATGACCCCCGCAGTGAAGTTCAACCCATGCTCGAACGCGTCTGCGGCTGCGCCCGTAATATTGCACGGCTCAAGGGTACGTCATCAGCCGACATGAACGTGACCCGCTGCTCTGGTGATCCGAGACCCAGGAAGGAGGCCAGACGTGGCCTCCCTGTGCCGACCCAGACTTCGTACACCGGCGACTCGTGTCCAGCGCGCTGTTTCTCGGAGAGCTCAAACCTGTGCCGCCAATATCAGGTCGCAACCCACGAAGTCTCTGTTTGGATGATGCTAGGCGAAACTTGAGTACTGCAATCCATGCGTCGGTGGCTCGGTGGCGGAGGGTCGGCAGGAAGGACCTTCACAACAGGGATTCCACCGTACCGTTTTTTCAACCGTAAAAGCAGAGACATGTGTTCCATTATGCTTCAGGTGGTCTGCTATTCTGGAAAATCCCAAATGACAGTGCCTGCACGATCTTCAGCGAGGTAACATACAACGAAAGTACGTATTGTCCTTTCATACAGCAGCGTGATAAAGTTTAATGTTCAAGGCCACACCTACAGATAAAGAATACCAGTTTATTCCACCGTGACGTCATGTGATAAATGTTGACAAGGGCGTCCTTATCGGACAGGGGCGGGTGACGTTTTGATGGGATTTAGGGTGACATAGAATTTATTCAGATGTTGGTGTCTTTTCGCATCTCTCGTCAGACAGACAGGATGCCAGGGAAGGGACCGCGGTCAGTCCTTGACGGAACGTTTTTTTGAGCCCATTGAAGACTCCTCGTCGTTCGAAACCGGAACCTTCAAGGCAAAGTGCCAAGCCTACGGGAAAGTAATTTCGGGATCAAAAACTTCCACTTCAAACTTCAAGCTTCAACAAATGTGGAAAATGTATTGCAGTATCAGTATTTCTGTATTTGTATTTCTGCCCTCCCTAAAATGTATTCCTGTATTTGTATTTCCCAAGACTTTTTGCCTCTATTTAAATTGTATTTCCGATACGTATCGCGATACATTTTTACATTTATATATTAGTATCAGTATTTTAGCTACTATTTTGATGTATCCAAGTATTTGTATTTACAAATACATTTTTGAGTATTTCTGCCCAACCCTGGTTCCAACCTTGTCTTGTGATCTGGAAATTCCTGTTCAGTATCCCTTTAAGGATCGAGGTGTGATTTAGATTTGATTTGTTTATAAGACTACTTTGGGCCCTTATCTGGTGTGATAAGAATTAAAATGACACCGCCCCGTCAACGTGTGGCAATCTTAAGAGAACAAGTACAACATTTTTAATGGAACGAGTACACTGGCGTTGCCGTGGCTAATTTCACCCAGGAATTAACTAAGCTCAACATGTCTCTAAAAAAAACGATCAGTTAATATGACAGTCGTTGCTCTCCTGACGATTTTTACTACGACTCTTGAACAAACACTTGTCTTTTAGTGATGATATTTTTTGAAGGCGAAAATCCCGAACTCGTAGCTTTATCTTTGGCAGTTGCTCCTGCTGATCGAGAGTTCGCGGAGCCGAGATGCATCCTTCAACGAATAGCTTGTGCTTGGAGCCTAGTAGCGGAATTATTGTACGTTACAAAAAGCTAGGAAGCGAAATATAAAGCGAAACAAAGGGCAAATGAACACAGATTGGTATAAACTACGTGAATACGCTATTTTCGAGCGAAAAGTAATCGACTAGAAATGGCGCATGCCATTATAGTGCTCGAGACATGGGAACTGGGACTCGTAGCCGGTTGCCTGCGGGCCGCGTCCCAGCGAGTCGCTGACCGCATGCGGTCAGCGACTCGCTGGGACGCTCGCTGGGACGAAGAGGGGGAAGGGGGGCAGAGTCCCCCCACCCCCTCTCCCGAGCTCTTCGGAAAAGCAAGTACCAAAGCACCATCGCCTCCGGAACCTCTGGGTGCACTTCATTAATCTCATCTGTGCGGCCTGGTGCCATATATATATATATATATATATATATATATATATATATATATATATATATATATATATATATATATATATGGGGGGGGGGGAGAGATTAAAACAGGCTCGTCGGGCCCCGCCCGCCCCCCCCCCCCCCCCCCCCCGGGAAATTGATAACTTAACGTCTATGGCGAGGAGTGTACCGCGTCAATTGCCTCATAAAACCGCTGTCGAACATGCCCTCAAAGGACGGGTGTATACATGACCTGCGGATCTACGTACTATCATATTGGCGCGGAGTCTTTCTTTCTCTTTGCGTCGGAGCAGATGGCTCGTCAACGTCAAGCTCAGCTACCCCTGCACATGCCTCGTTCCAAAACGAACAAAACCCTTTCCTTAGTTTGTTTAAACTCTCCCAACGGCTGTTATCATTTTTTTCTGTTTGGTCAAATCTCAGCGTTGGCTTCTGCAATGCGGCATTTGCAGTTCCAACCGCGAAAATATTAGAAAGAGGAGTTTCAGCGTGAAAAATGTGCCAAATTTCGACAACACTTACAGGAATCCGCTCGCCTTTGCCCCAGCGTCATTCCGCTCGTCAGATGCTCGGTGGTTGAAAAATACCATCAGCTCTCTATAACTAAGAAGGATTGACCGGAGAGAAGCAGCCCTGAGGGTTCATCCACTTCGTGGGACAGCATTTTTTCAAATTTGTATTTTGTCTTCCTGTTGAAGCGCTTGAAACAAACCGAAACGCTTTGGGGTTGAGGTTACAAAGCTTATGAGATCAGTTATCATGCTTGAGAAGTCACGACACATGTTCACGTTGTGGCGCAAGTCCTGTAACACAAGATTAAGGACATGCGCCATACAGTGCACGTACAGCGCTCGGGGTTCTTCCTGTTGCATGAGCGCTTGGAGCCCATTATGCTGACTCCTCATGTTTGCGGCACTATCGTAACATAATAATTTTGTGTCGGGTGTTGTGACCGACCAGGAGCGGTACATGGCGACTCCTTCAATTTCATCATGACGACGTCTAAGGAAGCGATTTCCTGAAGACAATGCAAGCATGACGCTTTGCATTGCGTAATGCCAAAGCGCAGACTTCATTTCTAGGTCTAAACGGATGTTCCGCCTCATCATTTGCTCAGCTGATTTCATTGACCGCAGAGATTGGCTCTTTGAGTGTTTTGAGAGATAGTTGACTTGCAGGCATATCTTAGAGTGAAGACCTATTTGCAAATACGGTCCCCCCCCCAAAAAAAAGCGTGTAAATGTTACTAAAAAAACAGTGATAATAAAATAATGGTAATCGAAACGGACAGAGTAACTCAGCATCCCCGTAATCAATTCAAGGAAATCTACGACTATTCTAAGGCAAAGACCGCCAAAATTGGATCAGCCATGAGGATCCTTTTGGGCGAGTTCAAGCGGTCTGTCGGAGAAAACTGAACTGGTTTCAAAATTCAGATTAACTCTTTTTTTAGCTCCTTTGTTCCAAAAATCAAAATTCCTAACAACCCTCACCGTCCGTGATTTTCCAAAAAAAAAAAAAATTAAGTCCCTCCTTAACAAAAAGAAACGTTTGTACACAAGGAATATGGAAAGGAACGACACTTTGTCCTGGGATTTGTATAATCTCCATTCATCAGTATGTACTTTTCAAATAAAAAAAGGCTAAATCAACATTTTACAGAGAAGACTTAAAAGATATTTTGAAGTCTAATCCCACAAAATTTTGCAGTTGTTTAAATCCGCCGAAGTCAAGTCATGCTACTCCTGGCTTCACGGATTCAGAAGGAAATTTGTGTTCCAATCTTGAAATTGCTAACAACTTTAATAACTTTTTCAGCGAAGGCTTTACTAACGAACCGTTTCCCTTACCTATTTGTGAATTCACTTATGACCACACTTTAATAGAATATATCATTATCTTCACGTGGTGTTAGCAAAGTTATCGAAGGCCTCCCTTATCGTTCATCACCAAGAATAGATGACATTAACTCCAAATTGTTAGAAGTTGCTCAGCCCTACTCCACTGACATTCTAGCTTTGTTGTATCAGCAATCTCTTGGTGAAGGTTGTTTGCCGAGTGAGTAAAAACATGTCAAGGTAATTCCTGTTCATAAGTCTGGTAATGCGTCATGTTTAAATAACTACCGACCTATATCATTAACGAGCGTCCCATGTAAAATTTTGGAGCACATTATTTATAGTCATATAATCAATTTTGACTTGGAGAATAACATTCTTTTCAATGATCAACATGGCTTCCGAAAGAGCAAGTCGTGCGAAACCCAACTTTTTGAACTAGTAACTGCGATTTTTATGGAAATGCTCATTCGGCTGATATAATATTTGTAGACCTTTTTAAAGCCTTTGACTGTGTGCCCCCCAAGTGGTTAATACATAAACTTGAAAATTTTAATATTGACCCCTCAATCATATTTTGGATTAGAGAATTTCTTACGAATAGACTCTAGTCGGTCTCGATTTATGATCACTTATCAAACAGCACTGAGGTTAAGTCCGGCGTACTGCAGGGCTCTGTGTCAGGACCTTTCTTTTTCTTTTATATATAAATAACCTCCCTGCGAAAATATCTTCTTCGATAAGACTTTTCGCAGACGATTGCGCGTTGTATAGAAAGATAGCTAAAACTGACGACTCTCGTACTTTGCGAGACGATTTGAACTCTATTGTTTCATGGTGTAACAAGTGGCAGATGCGTATTAACATAGATATATAACTAAATTTATGACTGTGACGACAAAGAAAACTATAATAAATTGCAACTGCACAACCTATGGGGTCCCTATCGAAAAAATAAATAAACATAAGTACCTGGGAGTTTTTATTTCCGATACTCTTTCTTGGCAGGATCATATTAACTATGTTGTGGGCAATTGGCAAGTCGTTCCTTGGGGTTTATTGGACGCAAACTGTTTTTAGCACCTCCTGAAACTCGTCTGATAGCTTTTAAATATTTTGTCAGGTCGCAGCTGGAGTATGCAAGCAACATATGGGCTCTTCATCAGGATTACCTGAAAACTAAATTATAGAGCATTCAAATCAAAGGGGCGCGCTTCATTTTCTATGACTATTCATCTTACACGAGCGTTTCGGGACTGAAACAAAGAGCACATTTACCTCTATTAGAAAACAGGCGTACGGTTTCCCCTCTTACGTTCCTTTATGACATGTATTACTATAATGTTTCTCTCAAAGAAGGTTTATTATTTCCAGCCCATCGCATTTTTGATAAACGTGATCATGCTCAAAAACTTCGCTCACCCCATTGTAGTACCAATTTCGAAACTCCCCATTACAGCTTGTCATTTCAAAATGGAACTCTTTACCTCAGTGTATAGTTGAAATTGCAGATTGAGCAAATTTCAATCCTTCATGTGAAATATTATTCCACATTATCCCGCCGGAATGAATCTTGTGTGTGTAGAATTTTTTTGTTGTTCTTTGTTCAAAAACGTTTTTTTTTTCTAGACATGTGCATACTAGTGCAATAATTAATCGTGGTATACTTTTGTTGATTTCCTACGACTTATGTATCACATGTGTTATTTTGTATTGTATTGTTTCCACCTTTGTAAAAAAATGTTTTTTTTTTGTCTTCTAGACATGTGCATACTATTGTAATAATAATCGTGGTATACTTTTGTTAATTTCCTACAACTTATGTATCACATGTGTCATTTTGTATTCTATTGTTTCCACCTTTGTAACACCCCCCCCTTTCCCCCCCTCCCCCCCCCCCCCCTCATACAATGCCCTAAAGGGCGTTTTGAGGAATATTAAGTAAATAAATAAATTAAATAAATTGTCCACGGCACATGTCAATCGGCAAGCTAAAACGGCAGAGTGTGCCCTTGAGAATGGCGAAAAGTGTGGTCACGTTCGTGTCTGCTGCGTTATAAAAACCACAAGAAACCTCCTGTAACTCGAAGTTATCTTTAACAATTCCAAAGCAAATCGATACCTGCTCTTTGACCGACATATGCGTTGTCTCATCCACTATCACGGCAAAATGCCCTGCTTCGCGGACTTCGTTTGTCAATGAGCAAAAAACATCGTGAGCCATTATTTCTAACAGTTCTTTAAAATTTTCAGGAGAAAGCCATTTGTACCCAGATCGGCAAAGCCAAGATTGCAGCTCTGGTCCTTTGCAGGTAGTTCCATGAGCTGCCTTGCATTGCTTTCTGCGTCATCATGCCCACGTACCGCTAGGCCTTTACGTGCCAAGTAGTGCAACGAAGATACTATGGCTTGAAGTGCCTTTCGAGCGTCCTTCATTTCCTTTTGCTTTCCATTAAAGCAACAAGAAGCAACATTTATACCTTTATCTACAGATGATTTAGAGGCTAAATTTGCCCGATGCAAACTGGAGGCCTCGTGGCTTTGAAATCTCCGCAACCCTTTCTTCTTTCCTCCAGTTGGAAAAGCCACTTTGTACAATGGTAAGGTAAGATTCCTTGTCTCTTGATGTTTTTGGGAGGGGACACGCATTTCGTAAGCAGCGCGACAGTTCTCACAGAACACTTTGTTCAATGAAGTATCTTAATGAAGCAATTTGTAGGTGAGCTTCCACGTTGGTTCGTAACGTCGTCTCTGCCAGGCACGTCGTAGCCAGGGGGGGGGGGGGGGGGGGGCATGGGGCCCGGGGCCCGGGGCCCGCCCCCCCCCCCCCCCCGAAATCTTCCATTTTGCTGGGACCTCCTCTCCCCTCTCCCCCTCATACAGCGTATTGTCATGGGCGCCCCCCCCCCCCCCCCCCGAAACACAATCCTGGCTACGTGCCTGGTCTCTGCACTCCTTTAAGGCGAGAAACCGAGGCATTGCTAGTCGTTTGCGAGTGTGCAGATGCAGTAGTTACGGCGGCAGCCGACATGAAGAACACTGAACCCCCCCCCCCCCACACCAAAAAAAAAAGAAAAAAAAATTGTTTATGTTTCGCCAGATTATCTATTATGGTGTCAGAAGACTACGCAGTCAATATTTAGCTACAGCGTCGTGTATATTTTACAAAAAAGTAAAAATTAAAAAAAAAGAAACCGCAACTGCTCGAAACCGTAACTGGGCTGGGGAAGAAGAAGAAATATAGAGGAACAGAAAGCTACCAGAAGTCACTTGGCTGTGCTACTTTTTTTTTTTTTTTAATCTGGACGACGATGACAGGAGGCTGTACCGGGTGGCCGCGGCGCTACGTTCTGGCCCTGGACATTAATGCATCGGGGGTGGCAGCCGTCTGCCTCGACTGGGCCGCCCCCTGGAGCCGCTGCCTTCACCGAAGCGAGCGGCCGCACCGTCAACCGCCGGGGCTTTGCCTTTGAGAGCGTGCATCGAATGGCCCGCTGAGGGTCGCCTTGGCTCCCTGCTCGCCTGAACCGCCACCGAACCTCCAAGACTCGTGCAGTGGTTCAGAAGAACAGGTCGTCCTCATCATGCATGCCGTCTTCATCACCACCGGGCCACCGGGGCTTTCTTGCCCCAACGCACGGTGAAGCCTACGGACACCGCCCTGGAGAGCTTGCCAAGAGGCTTCAACCAGCTGGACGGAGGACCCTCATCACCCGCAACATCGGCCCACACCCTCGCCCACGGGCTCCATTTCAGCATTGTCGGCGCCGCTCTGTCATCTATACGTCTTCGTCCTCCCCTTGTAGATATCATCTCATAAACATCACTAAACGCGGCACCGCGGGCCTTCATGGTACGGGCTGTCGCCTTTCCGCGGTGCCACGGCTCTCCTGAGCCAATAAAGATTACTATTACTACTACTACTATTACTATCAACGTATTTGCACGTTTTTAAAAGAAAAAAATGAGTGAAATATTTTTTTGTCTATTTTTAGTATTCCAACCCCAGTGAGGGACACCCGTGCGAGCCGATCGAAGTGGTGTGTGTTCGATGACCCACGACTTTGATTATCTTTGGTGGTTGTGCCTCAAGCATAGAAAATGGCACTTGACCACAGAGAAGAGAGTGAGCGCGACTCAAACGGGCAAGTTCTCGATCGGCGGTTTTCGGGCGGAAAGAAAACCATTTCGAGCCACAAATTGCGTTCTGGAAAGATAAATCTCCTATGTCATGTACGAAAAAAAAATGGCGAGCTTAAATACTTTGTTAGTGTGCCTTTAAAGTGCTCACGATATTATCAACGAACGAGGCTTTGCAAGTGATGACTTTTCAGGGTGGGAACCTCGCGCCCGATGAGGAGCAGCCCGGCCTCGCGTCGTCTTTCTTTATAGAGTCTTCCTTTTCCTCACAAGGTATTTCTCCATTGTCAATTCTTCAGCACCCTAAAAATAAGAAAACAACAAGGTAAGACTGGCATTAATGATTCATGTAAAAAATCTTGATCAATTAGCAATACCAAAAAAAACTAAGTTTGGTTTTTGTTTTGACGCCGCAACGGCCGCCGCGTGCAGCGTGGACTCAGACAAAGTCATAGTTAAACAGAAAATGAACAAAGTTAAAAAAAAAGTTCGGCAGAGACATTTAAGACTACTTACGTTTAGGAAGGCGAAAGCATTCGTACACGTAGCGCATTCCTGCAGGGAGCGCGCCACGTCTTCTGGAGGTGACATCACGCTCCCCCAATACGCAGGCGCGGCGAACCCCGCCGGCCTCACGACGGCTTCCGTGACAAAGCATCTGCGCTGCTGCACTTTTCTTTTTGTTTTATTTCTGACACGCCCGCTTAGACCTTAAACGCACTCACCGGCTTCCGTGACGAGACATCTGAGTTGCTGTGCTTTTCTTTGTGTTTTATTTCTGAGGCGCGTGCTTGATGACGTAGTTTTATGACCATCTTTCGGGGACAACGCCGCCACTTTTTCGTGTAATGGGACGAGTAAGGCTTTCGCCTTAATAAGTCTAGGCGAGGCACGAATATCTTTACAACAAAGCACGTGCTTACCTCGCAACGTATCCTAAATCAAGGGTCGCAATAAAGCTAATATTAAAAAGACATTGTTCCAAGTTCATGCTACAACAGTAGGTAGACAATGTCAAATATTCACCGGGGATCCGGACAATCCGTTGACGATGGGCGCAGCCCTCAACACTTGCAAAGAAAGGTTCTTCCGGTTGTTATGACCGAGGAGTTCTCCATCCTGGCAGCATCAATCAAGGCCAAACAATGGTAGGGCACCCTCGCCACCCGGAAGCCCTCCACAAAGGCCCGTCAAAACACGGTGTGGCCAGCGTGCACGCAGCCGTCGAATCCGACTCAAAAGTCCACGCCGAAAGCCAGACGCAAGACGGCAACTTGATTCTTGTTCAGTCGGACGGCATGACGATCTTAACCGCGGGTCCCTAGATGTTTGACTGACCGATGGGGCTTAAGGTCTGCAGTGGTAACGGACCCTCTTGGCCATCGCCGTCCGCCATCTATCCTGCACCGTCGCCTGAAGACTCGTTGGTTGGCCGCCCTCCTGCGTTGCTGGTGGTTCCATAGCTCGCTTTGCAGAGCTGTTCAAAGCTTCCATGTCGTCAGCGGTGTTCTCTTCGTTTTCCCCTTCCTCGAAGGCCTCCGACGCCGTTTGTGAGCCGTCGCCTTTTGGACTAGGTTATTTACGCGGGGCAACAGGCGGCATGCTGGCTCGCTGCCTGTTGATTGAGCGACAGCCGTGACCATTGGCGATTCCGAGGCGAACGATGTTGTCGGGGGATGGACAGAAGTGCCTGCGGTTGCGTCGTCTCGACTGAGAGGCTCGAGGCTTTCAGGGGCTTCACCTGCCGCTTCTTCAGCTTCTGCCTGGGCCATGACGTCCTCACACTATCCTCCCTGGTGTGCCCAAAGTGTCGGCAGCTATCGCAGCGAGGAACACGACATTCCTTACGGATATGGCCTGTCCTTCGGCAACGAAGACAGAGCGGTGCTCTTCCTGGTGCCAAGACTAGGGCCGTGCATCCGGACAGCCGAAGTTGGTGCGGCAGGTGTTCAGTGGTGACGCCGTCCTTTAGCATTAACCTCACAGTCCTCGTGGTCGACTGCACCCCCTCGAACCCGTTGACACGCTATGTCTCCCTGGTGACTTCTTTAACCTGCCAAACGGCTCTAGGGCTTTTTTAACGTTTTCGTCGGGCAGATGAAAAGGTATATTCAATGCAACTTGAGTCTCACCTCCGATTTGTTTGGACCAATCACCAGACAACCCCTCCCATTGACATAAGGTTTGAGCGTTCACCAACCTTTGCTTGGCAGAGAGTGACTTGAGCGTCACCATCCATACGTGGTTCATTTGGTAAGAACCACACGCCTCAATGTCTCCAAGCACTCCGGCACTCTTGAGCCCGTTCTTAAAATCCTCGATGCGGTAGGGACGTGCACCAATATCACAGTGCAAAAAAACGGAGTTTAAAACGTGAACGCTCATTGGCAATGGTGGCATGATCCGATAACCCTCGTTGCTTCGCTCAGCCGAGATACCACGGCTATCAGTAGCCGTTAGAACCGCTCCTACGGAGCTCATGGCGATACGTCTTTCCACTTCGGAAACGGAAAGACGAATCCAACTGAGCTAACCAGGAGTCGGGGGATTCGGTGATCGAGCGGACTAGCGGCGCGCACACCAGCCACGGAGCACGTGGAGTGAAAGCTCGCGCTGCAGAACCCAGGGATCCGTGGGGTCAATCCCTACCCCTGCCTGTTTTTATCTGGATGAGTATCGTACCGGCGTGCGGTCGGGTATCAGTACTGCGTGGTGCACGTTAAAAACCCCAGGCTAGCGTTTTGTACTGCACTGGCTAAATTTCTCATCTACAGCTAGGAGACAAGTCGCCCGTCGAGGCAGACTAAGTTCTAGGCTGTATAAACATACACACACCCCAATTTTTTAATTTTTTTTTTCCAACGGGCAATTGACTAATTTTTGGCAAGGGAGAGAGAGAGAGAGAAAGCTTTAAGGGAAAAGTGAAGTTAGATCACTAAAATAGAGAAAAAGTTTGAGGAAAGGGAGAAGCATCGTTGCGTCTCTTTCTTTCGATGAGTCGAAAACCAGATAAACATAAACTACGCCCTCCTTTCCTCCCTGGCAATCCGTCTGTTTTCTCCTCTCCTACTTCCGTTTTCCGTGCTCTTCGCCCTCCGCTTTTTGAACCGTAAAGCCTGGTTCAGACAGTTGCGTTTGACTGCGCTTGACTGCGTTGCGGCTGCGAGAAACCAGGACATCCCAGCTGCTTATATCGCGTGCCAAGATTATTCCTTGAATTGGATTCCACGCTTCATACGAAGCACAGATGTGCCGGTGACTCGCTTTCGGTTCTCGACGCAACGCAGTCAAACGCACTCAACCGCAAGTGTCTGAACCGGCCTTTACTGTCGTGTTTTCTCAAGAAAGCACGTAGAGAACGTTTGATGCGAGCAGGGAGCCCTTGTCGCAGCGCTTGCTCGGGTGGCGCTTACAGGAACGAAAAACAAAAACGGCGCCGTGGAAAGACTCGCTCGATCATGGGCGTACCAACCGGAAGAAAGGGGGGCGCTAGCCCCCCCCCCCCCCCTCTTCCCCCCAGTTATCAGAGTGAGGGGCGGGGGGCAAGGCATGTATGTGTTTTGCCCCCCTGAACCAGCCGCCACTGGGCAGGGCAAACGCTGGCCGGCGGCGCCCAAGGTATAACAAGGGCACTGCCCCCCGGCCCTTGAAGGGGAGGGGGGGGGGTCTGGTTTGCCCCCCCCCCCCCCCCCACACACACACACACACTAAAAAACAAGTTGGTACACCAGTGCGCTCGATGTCCGAGCGTTGGCGGAATTTTGAGACAGGAGATACGCAACCTGCCCCCACCTTCCCCCTTCCCCCGCAGTAGATGCCTGTGTTTCGAGGGGGGGGGGGGGGGGGGGGAATGCTCGGCTTCCCCGTAGTCTTCGCCCATGACCAGGATACCTCTGAAGTAATGTCGTGTCAAAACATGGCGTCCAGTAGGTAACGCGCGCAGTTATTTTTGGTTCACAGGTAAAAGACGCGCTGTGCAAGTTAAGTTGGGAAGGCGTGTGCGTAGACTAATGCTTACATTACTCTAGTTTACATGCACGACTCACCATTCGGGCCTTTTGTACAGTTGGCACTCAGTTGGTCAAACGACGTCTTAGCGAACGCCGACTTTTCATCGAAAGACACTTCAGCGAATAGTCGGTCGCCGCGAAGCGGAGTTTACGGGTGGCCAAAGTGGGTTAACATTTTTGTAATGAGCCGCCGCAGGCTGCCGCCGCGAAGCGGCGTGAGCACAGCACGTGAAGGGGGGTTAACACGCGCCCCCGTTATTCGCTAAAACGTCGAATCGCTCAAATGGCGCTGTTCGCTAAAACGTCATTCGCGTCTCCCGTGCGGGAGACATCATGAGTGCGTGTTCAGGGACATCCCAGGTAGCACCCAATGTTGTGCGAACATTCCCTGGGTGTTCTGAATGTTGAAGGAACGTTAAAACACCATTCGGAACCTTCTACGTTCGTATGCGTACATTCCCTACAAGGTAAGCTGCTCAACATTCTAGGAACGTTCGTTGACGAACATTCGTATGCACAATGGTCTCGGAATGTTCCCTTTCGAACATGCGCAACATTCTTGGAACGTTCGCTTGCGAACATGCCTAGAATTTTCGCAGGTGAAGCCAACTTTACGGAGCTCTCACGCAACCTGTGGTTTGAAATACCATCCACTATATGCCACTTTGTGCCAAAAATATGCAAATTAAGTGGAGTTTCTAGAAACTTAGCATAAGGGATAAATTGTATCTTATATGAGTCTACCGAGGAATGCGATATAAGGTGTATGAGAAAAGCAATGGTTTTAAAAACCTGAATGAACTTGGCGCTCGTGCGTATGTAGAGGGACAGTTTTCAATGGACCAGATTTTTAGTATCTGGTTCAATGTTTTAAACCGGGTTTAAAACATTGAAAAGGGAATTTCCCAGTTGAATGTCGGATGCCATGTGTATCTGCTCAGAGCGAGTAATCGGTTATGTATACAGCTCATTTTGAATGAAAGAAGTTGACAAGTGACAGGCAGGAATAAACTGCCATTAGTATGTGCTCAGGCTGGTGCGCTGGGAAAGTGGCTAGCTTGTGCTTTGCTCTTCTAAAAATTAGTTCCGATTAAAACATATTGCCCTGTGAGGAGCTTTATCACATCCGTATATGTAGTGCGGCTCATGGGTGCTGCAGCCTAAAGCGCGATCCAAACCAACGCGTATTTGTGTGCCCGTATAGGTCGTGCGCTTCCCGGAAATTGCGTATTTCGTGACGTCGCGCTGATTCCTTGCGCCTTCCGGGCGCGCATAAGAAAGTTGGATGATTTCAATTTTTTTCTGAACGTGCACCAAGACGCGCTGTGACGTAGTAGGGCGCTCCTCTCCCACATCCTCTCCCGGCCAATCGGTGGAGGGCACGAGTTCCGACTCCGCGTTTCTTCGCATATGCTCTCCGCTCGCCCGAAAGCGCACCGTCCTAACCAACGCGCACGCTTGTGACTGACGAATTCCAGGGCGCTTTGGAGCGCGCCGGGATCAGTTGACCAGATCCGGAAAGCGCGCTCCAAACCAAAGCTTCTTTTTGCGCGTGTAGGTCGTGCGCGCTGCGGATGTGACGTATTTCGTGACGTCGCGCCGCTTCTTCGCTCCTTCCGGGCGCGCACAAAAAAGTTGGAAAATTTCAACTTCTTTCCGGACGCGCAAAAAGAAGCGACGTGACGTAGTAGGGCGTTCCTGTCTCCCGGCCAATCGGTGGAGGGCACTGCTCCGCGTTTCTTCGCCGTGTCTCCGCTGGCCGTCGGTCGGGCGCAGCCGCCGCAGCCGAAGCAGATTATCTTCGCAGAAGTTGCAAGGTCAATTGGAAGTTGCCTGCGAGAATGGCCCGTATGGCTGCATCTATGAACTTTGCCCCTGTTTCCGACGCGAGGAAGGTGACCGAAAAGAAGGCTGCTGCGGACGCGCAGAGGCATGAAGAAGCTGCGCAGAAGGCCGCAGAAGCTGCCGTCTATGATGACCAAACAAGTGCTTTCAGTTGCTCGAGCTCGTCCAGAGAACTACCCTTGGTTGTACGGGAAGCTTCGGCACGACGACAAAGACAACCCGAAACGGGAGAACGTCTCGAAGGAGGTCGCCCGTCTGTTGGGCATCGTGCGCTGTAAGTACGGTTTTGCAACCCTTGATATCGCGTTTTCGCATTTTGTGTTGCGCGCATGGTTTACTTGATACGTGATGGTGTTGAATTGTTTTTGTAACAATATTGCGGAAACGTTCATTCAAAAATCGACAGACGAAAACGGTAATATTTGTAAATACCCAAATGCTTTCTTTTTCTTCACGTTTTTGCGTTGTTTTGACGGTTGTTTCAACCAAAAATGAGAAGGAAGATAATCCCTGCGTCGCCTTTAATCCTCTTTTTGTTCAGCCTACGAGAAAGTGTTGTCTCGGTTGTATGGAAAAGGCTGAACTCCATTTGTGTCCTTAAGACAATCAGTCCTATTTAATTATAACTTTCGATTGAGCCGAGCATGTTTAAAATACTTCTCCAAACGAAATGACAAGTTACAGTCCCATACCATACCGGCCGAACCAAATTTTTACGATTCTTCCTTTATAGATTTGTTCCAATTGGCCCACAAAGTATACGTAGCATCGTACACATAGCAGATGTTAGCGAGATTGTTTACTGCTAAGTTGATGGGCAGTGAAAGCTATGTACTGTCTCTAGATCAGTCAGTCACCTGCCCCTCAGTGCCTGATCCATTCTATGCCCGTGACTACCCGGAGAGTATGACCACGTTGTATGCATGCACCCTATTGTTGATTGTTCCTGCGAGCATGTAGCTTCTACCGCCCTGTCAGCCTAGCAGTGAACATACTATAGTCGTTTGCTTGAAAGCTTGGCGAGTCATTTTTAAGTGTGGGACTAAATTTGTTGTGCAAGTGCTTTTGATGTGCGTTTTGTGTGTGCTGTCCGTTGCCCACGAGGCATTACAATTGCCTATGGCATTTTTGTCGTCTTTTTCACATTTCTGCATGAGTATATCATGTCTGTCAGGCTTGTCCCACACTAGAATCAATATATTTCTCTTCAGGCGACATCTGAAAAACAAAGTGGCGGCCAAGGTGGCAGGAACAGAGCGCAGCGGCTTTGGAACCTCGGACGTCTGCAAGCCAAAGTGGATCTACTTTGGCAGCTTGCGCTTCCTGACTGTGTCAGTCAGGAAGCCACTGTTTCGCGAAAGTACACTTTTCATATTTCTCATTCGTATACAACTACACGGTCCTTTTTGTCAATTATGCAAGTCTGAGGCTACAGGAACATCAAAAAGCCAGTCCAGCACTCGAACTGGAGGTAAGATAGCATGCAATGTATTGCGATGCCTCCTTGTCATTATGTTACTGGGCTTATAGTCACATTTCCAGGTGTCTTTCACAAGTGCTGTCATATGCGATGAAACTTACACTCTTCTGGTGAATTATAGGAATGACTCCATCATGCAGCCAGTCACCTGGATGCACCGCAGGTACAACCGAGCCAACTGATGACCAAGATCCTGTGGTGATTATTTGCCCGTCTTGACTTTCTTTCCGGTCTTTCAGACTGATGAGCATGGGCTGTAGCTTACAAAAGCTACTTCTTTTTGTTTTCTTGTGTTCCTCTACACAGTGCTTTCACCTTGTGGCACTTCCTTTGGCGTTACAGCTGTCAACAGCACCACCTTCTCCCCCTCCCCCAATTGCTGCTTTTTTGGATAACCCTTATCTCGTAAATACTGAGTTCACTGGCTAACCACCTAAATCAGGGGTCAGCCCCTGGCGCAGTGTGCATAGGCATTCGCTGGGCCGAACAGAAGATTTTTTGGTTTGTGTTTTTTGTAGAAGGAAAGCCATCATAGCTTTCCGATTTTGGTTCGGTGTGATATTACTGGTTGATGTTTCACTTCGAACTCAAACCTGGGAATCTCGCAGAAGGAAAAGCTTTAGAGCTTTATCTTAACTATTCCGACAGTGCAGTATACTTCATTTCAGCATAACTTTGAAAATGGTAAGAGCTGCATCCCTCGTGAGGCAATAAGAGCAACAGAGCAAGGTATATGACAGCCCTCCGCAAGATGATTGCAACCTCGGACAGTATGCTGTCGCATGCCTCGCTCTGACAATCATTGGCTGGCCGGGCCATTGATTTAACTGCTTAGTAAAGTTATGTTGGAACGGATTCTGATGAGTTTTATCACTCAATTTTCTCGTTGCAAAGACACCGGTAACAAAAACTCTTGAAACTTGGAGTATTGCGTTATTTGAGGGAGGAGGATTCAAACAACATCTGTATCTTTCAGAAATAAGATCAGACAGACTTCTGGCAAGTCCAAGATATTTATCCAGTGGGGCTTGCTCATCTTTAAGTGGATTATGAGTTGGAGGACTTCTTCGCAGTTTTTTTTTTTTGATGATGAGTAAGAGGACTCGTTCAGTTAATTTTCACATTGGCTTCCTATGTTGTGGTTTTGAAATCTAAGGAGTACACTGATGCTCGCTGTGTAAACGGATGATTTCGAGGATGAAGCATACATAGTCACACATGCTTTTGCAAATGACAATGACGGATAAAGAGCTCTACACCTCTGCGTGACTTTTAATCAGTACATTAAACTTGCATCTTGGCGAGCAATATTGAAATATAAAATGTGTATTGAGAAGGGGCTCAAGTGTTCTGTAGGCTAAGTTTCAGAAATCAGCGCAGTGCTAAAGCATTTAGGCTTAAATAGCCTTTTCTTCATAATTGCAGATACTTTTAAGCGTATGTCAGCATACCCCCCACACACACACACACACACGCACACACACACACACACACACACACACACACACCTGTTTCCCGTCTGGCCCAACCCCACATTCACTTCGCGTCTCCTCGGCCAGCTGCTTCAAAGGGTTGCTGAGCCCCGATCTAGACTGCTTAGCTTATATTGACAGTGGCAAATGCATTTCCAGGGCCCAACATCACCCTTCGAGGTCTTGGCTGCCTTCTTGGCTGCACAGCGTGGAGCAGAGAGTGCGCATCCACCAAGGCCAACCCCTGCGGATGTGGAGGAAGTGACCGAGCCCCCCGCTGCAACCCCACATGTGCCTCGGCCCGCTGGTCTTCGCCCAGTAAAGCGAAAGAGGTCCGTGGATGGTAGAAACATACCAGTGGAGCAGGTCCTGAGAGCAGCCGCTGCTAACCTGAGGTTTTCAGACTGCCCTCCTGAACCTCATCTGGCTGAGGCACTGTGCTGTTCAGAGATTTGTGTGCTGCAGCGTGAAATGGATCTTAATTGATCACAGCTCTATTGGGCCTGAGTGTTTGCCCTAAAATGCATGCGCTCATGTTCCCTGACAATGTCTAGGCACTTCAGTTGCAGCCGTTCCTTGGTAGCAGCATGGGTTTAGTCAGCTTGGGTTACTCTTGTCGAGTAACCGAGTAAGAGAACTGAGCACTCTGTCGACTGCTCAGTTCCGTATTGTGTGTCTAATGCTTGCTTTTCTTTGTTTCTTTTTGTGTGTACTTTGCAGCATTTTGGTGTTCAAGTTGCTGCCAAGGTGCTGGGTAGACCGGGAAGCCAAGGGCCGCAGACTACTGCTGAACCACCTGCTGGCGAGAGATGTGCGGCAGATGGCTGACGTCGTCCTCATCAACCCGCATGTAAGTTGTGCATTTTATCCGAAATCCAGTAGAATTGGGTAGGGTTCACTCGTCTTTTTATGGTGTCTGCAGTCTAAATAGATATTATTCTTGTTATAAAGTGTCATGTCTTGTGGCACATCGATGGGCCTATTTATAAGGATTGAGTTCCACACAAGAAAGTGGATCCAAGTATGTGCAGGAGTGTGGGCTCCTTTTACAGGAAGCATTCCAAATGCCACAAATTCCGAAATATCGCAATGCTGAAATTATTCTACGTCAGGCATACCCCAACTGGGGTACGCCTGATGTAGGAATGCAGAGACAAAAAGGTCCAAATGCCGAAACGTGGGGAACAGTTGTGTCTCGATTTATAACATAACATATCTGCGAACGTTAAAAAGAAAATCTGGAACAGTGCCACAGATTACTCCTAATCAGGGCACGGCCAACACGGCGGCGTGATTTTCCAAACTGGTAGTTGTCCTCCCACCATCGCAGCAGGTGGGAAGCTTCTTGCGGGAAGGGTGGTTTCAAGGACGCATAGGCATCTCATACTCCTTTGGTGGGCAAGAACGAAAGGGCTGCAAGCTGCGTCGCTTTGATGGCGAAGCCATCTACATAATTTTTGTAAAGCACTACCATTTCTAGGTGCTGCACTCCTCCATACTGAATGGCACAAGTGGAACAGGAACTGTGCACATCTGACAACGGGAGCAACGACCGAATACAGTTTGATTGCTGCCAATTCGAAATCTGTACTCATGGTTTTCAGATTTAGCGCAAGGCCAAAACCTGCAGCGAAGTTCAGTACTTCTTCCAAGAGCGCCTCGCACGCCATCTGGGTTCGTTGAGTCACGAGGCAGTAAACAAATGGGAACCCATGGCCATAAAGATTACCATGAATTTTTTTAACTGCCTGAAGAGCAGCAACAGAGTCTTAAGTTCCATTCATGAGCCACATTGGAGTGCCATTCAATTTCCTCAAGTTTCTGTCGGTGAAAAAATATTGATAAGAGTTGAGCTCTGCCTGCGCTAGTCGCCCCGCAGAAACTCCCAACCAGGGGCGGATTTAGAGGGGGGGTCCGGATGTCCTGACCCCCCTCTTGATTTCTGCATGTGTAAAATTTAGGGCGTAAAACGAAGGAGAGGGGGTTCCTGAACATATGGTACGCTGACCAACAGCTGACCCCCCCTCAAGAAATTCCTGCGTCCGCCCCTGCTCCCAACTGCATCCGCCCCTGCTCCCTGTTCTTAACTCGCCCTCGATTATGAGCACATAAACAGTGTACGGCTTGTGTGGGCAGTCCGCTTTCCTGTTCGTATGCAATGACGCATACATACCAAGCCTGCGATGTAAAAGAAATGTGGCAACAGTCAGTATTGTTCGCTTCTAAATGGTAGCCTCTTTCCAGGCTGCCGGAGAGAAGTGATGTGTCCTATTGCCCTGCCGGCCTAATGGTATAGCAAAAATGTTATATCATTATGGCAAGTCCTAATGGGATACGTAGTGGAGACAGTTTGTCGAAGAAGCCATCTAGTGCCTCTTTTATGGCACTAACATGGATGTGGTAAAGCAGTGACACCGGAGGATGCACACGGCAGTTTTCATATTGCAGCTTTGTAGCATAGTAGTAGAGGTGCCGTGAAGGCAGTGTTGGAAAGCAGCAAACTTTTTGTTTCGAACCCAGGCAGAGTCAATAAATTACAAACTTTGCAAATTTGAACCTCAGCAAGCTTTGAAAATTTTCATACCCTTTAAGCTCGAACTTTGGGAGGTTCACAGCATCCCCACATGGGAGTGCTCTTTATGTTCTGCGAGTGGCCAATTGTTGGCCCGTAATTTTTCGGGTACCCCAGGTGTTCACGATACTAGTAGGGAATTAGCTGTTGTATGTTTGTTCTGTTTCAAATAGGATTGTACATACTCGATCGAAAAGGGTATTTACACCTTACCAACTTTGCATATTTTTAATTGGATAATTGTTCACGTTTGTTTCATGCAGCCCTTCTTCCTGAATCGAGAAAAGGCCCCAAAGAGGGAATACTTCACGGCAGATAGGTATCACATCCACCGTATCCTTGGGGTCCGCAAGATGAGCAAGCTCATCAAGGTCCATGTCAAGAAGAAGCTCGGAGCACAGTGGATTGGTGTCAGACACTGCCTGGAGCTACCACAGATCTACTCGTGCAGCCACTGCAGGACAAGAGACCACAAGTTGTGGTTGTGCCTCAACTTCATCCGCCATCAATAACCATGGTAAGCTGTGCCAAACTGCATTTAGCTAAAAAAAACAAAACACAGGGTCTCTTTTGTTATCCCCAAGACGACTTGAAGGCGAAAGCCCAAGCGCCGATGCATTAATGACAGACACGCGATTTACGGATGCGGTGGTACCCCAAGTGTACACCAAGTAAACAATCTAATCTCGAAGACTGCATAAACATTGTGGCTCCCTGAAATCCAAAATACACTATGGGCAATCTTTATTAAGGCGAAAACCTTATATGTCTCATCGTTCAGTCCTTGAGAAAAAAACACGTCGACAATACGAAAGGTACCGTGCAAATATTAATATTCCTCCAAAAAGTCTTTTAGCCTA